>OU343218.1:231148676-231385494 GCA_910596185.1 Chrysanthemum makinoi
CTGCATGCTAGTTTTACTTAAATTAGCTATGTCGCAATGCGCGACAACTAGGGGTGGAAACGAGCCAAGTCGAGCCCGAGCCTGCTAGCTCGAGCTCGGCTTGTGAAAAGTTTCAAAAGCTTGAGCTCAGCTCGGGCTCGACTAACTTATAGAACATGTTGAATAAAATAAAGCTCGAAAGCTCGTTAATCACACTAGGCTCGAGCTCGTTTATAATGAAATAAAGCTCGAAAGCTCGTTAATCACACTAGGTTCGAGCTCGTTTATTTTTTAAGCTCGTTTATATAAGGTTATATGTATAGAAAATATATATACGGATATATTTTTAGGGCTCTTTTAGGCTCGCGAGCCTAATCGAGCTTTATGTATAAAGCTCGGGCTCGAGATCGATTATTAAACGAGCCCAAACTTAGGCTCGATCTCGTTTAAGCTCGGCTCATTCAATCTTTTTACCGATCTGATCCCGAGCTTTTCACGAGCGGCTCGGCTCGTTTCCACCCCTAGCGACAACCTAATTCCTCGTTCAAAAACAACTCAAACTATTTATTGTGAGAAAATAATAACTAAAAGAAATTTTAGGTATAACACATTTGCTCATTTTCAAGTTTTTTAAGTTGATTAACACGTAGAGATAGAGTAATATTAAAGATTTTTCATTTAAAAAGTTGGCAATTTAGAAATAGCGGGATTGATATTGATAGAGCAACCGTGTGTAACACCCCCAAATCTCGGTACAGCGGAATACTTAATCAAGTTTTCGGGGCGTTACTTTTTGGATTGGTATCGCACACAAGTATAGCAAAAAGATAGTCATTTAACATTCAAACCAATCCCAAATTTAGGTATTCAAAACATTTAATCCAAAAGTATAATTATTAGGCCCAAAACATGGTTTATTCAAATAGGTCCCCATAGTTTATCAGAGTCAGAAATGATCCTCGAACCCCGCCTTCTTGCCAAGCTTCCACCGATCAAGTAATCCAAACATCTCTCAATTACCTGAGAAATCATGCTAAAAGGTCAGCTTACGCTGTTGAGTTCATAGGTTTAAGTTCAACAAAATCATCGTGGACCAATAGTAGTTGATTTGCTATGCAAGACTTAAGTTAGATAAATATCGATCCTACCCGGATCACCAACCAAAAACACATGTCCCTCATCCAGGACTACTCGTCCCGACTCTAGTCCAAACTGTCGTGGCAAAATCTAGAAATTGCTAACCCGGACTAGGTCCGAGGTAGAAGTCTATTCTTAGCTAGGCAACAGTTATAGCAATTAGATTGCTACCCTAGTCTAAGGCAACAACTACCGCACATCTATCTAAACAGTCAAGCTATAAGCAAATCCAAATAGTTTTCGCGGTCCGAAAACGGTAGCATGATTCTCACCCCAAAGTAGTTCAAAACGTAGTACGTAGATAAAAGTGGGGCTATGAAACTCACCTCAAGCAATCAACGCACAAATAAACACTAGCGTAAGATAATGATATCACGGACACACAACTATCGACTCCCTCAACCTATTAATGTAGACCAAACTTAACATAATACATTCCTCATAATCAACGTTATCTACCCCAATGTATTCCATTTCGTTATTTCCAAAATGTCTCGTTTCACCATTTAATCCTAGTGTTTGGTATTCCTCATGTGGTGTATCGACTAAATATGATGCCATGAATGCAAATCAACACAATGTGTTATGCTCCGCAACACAATATGCAACTCCATTCAACACAATATGTGACTCAATGCGATACAATGGACGCTCTAGCGATAAGCTCCATAGTCCAATAAGTTTTGAATAAACGCGAGAGATCTTATCGAATTCGCACACCTCGATAAACTCAATTGTTCATTCAGTACGCTTATTATTCCATACACCGGTCGCATCCTAACGAGTCATAAGGATAAGTCACCCATTAATAAGGTTATCCAACGTACCTAGCGGGCTCTTATTAGATTCGTCAACCTAATAAGTCCGCTACCCACGTGGATCAACACTATTAATGTTAGGTTATCCGTAACCCATGCACACAACTTAACGATTGAATACTTGAAAAACTAGTATTAAATGCCCATAATTGGCATATATCGATAAACGTGTACTCGAAACATTAATTGTTTATTTATAATAAAACAATTCCATTTTTAGTCGTTAGTTTCCGTTAAAAATAGTAAATAACAAGATAATTCTTGTTATCGTTGTTTTTGGTACAAAACCCCATTTATTATTTATATTTCATAGTTTATTAGCATTTTTCACACATATATATTTATATTTCGTCAAGTTCCAATAGTCAACTATTGACTAAAAAGTCAAAGTAACACCGACGTAGCTCAAAGTTGACAATTATATATATCAAGTCCAAATTAAATGTCATAATAGCGCAATTCAATCCCAAACCAACTCAAAACAATCTCGCCAACCAATCAATCAACCAAATGTACTCGAAACCAATGTTATGACCCTAATGGTCATGATACAGTCGCGATCAAGACCACGTGAACCAAACAAGCTCTAGAAGCTTTTCGGCTCCACGCATCTCATCCAAACATCAACAATACCAATCAACAAGCTATCAAATCGACCCGACTCGGACCCATGGCCCAAGTGGGTCACGTACACCAACCTATGAGTCACGTACGTGACCATGGTGGTTCGTACGCCCCATGTCTCATCACCAAACACAACCAAATCACTTCCACAACATCCCAATCCAATCATTCAAGCTCCAAACACTAACCAAACACAAAACCCATCAACTATCTTAACCAAAAACATGAACCTAAACCTAAAATGCAAAACCCCATCAAATTGATACACCACACACTTACCAAACACTAATTACTTGTTTATTTCAATACTAATTAGACTTAATTTTATGTTCCACCAAAAAACCCCAAAAATAAAAATTAGGTCGAAACCCTAATTTGAAATTCGTGGGTTTTTATCACCCAAACAAGCTCAAAACATGTTCTGTTTACCTTATCTAATCACCAATTGCAAAAGCCCTTTGAAACCCTAAAAGTACGAATCTTGATTCAAGGATTTGAAGGTGTTATGGAGGTCCAAATGGAGCTTGTTATATATGGTTGGAAAGAGGAGAAAGAGATCTTTCTTTTGGTGGTGGAGGTGTTGGGTGACGCGCCGGTGGTGGCCGAAAAATGGCCGGAATAGGGCGGCGGTGGTGGGTGGTTTAGGGTTAGGGTTTGTAAAGAGAGAGATGTAGAGAGAGAAACACTAGTGTGTGTGTTTTAGAGAGAGAAACAAATGAGGTGAAATGAGGATTTGGGTGGGTATTTATACTAGGCCACTAGGGACCTCAAAATAAATAAATATGGAGGGGGGGGGCGGTCAAGAAAAAAGGGAGGGTCGGAGTTGTTATTTTTCGTAACTCATCCCGTTACCCCATTCCGAGCTCATAAATCGTCCCCGAGTGTCCCGACATTCATTCATTCAACTTTCCAACATCATTATTTACGTTTTTCCACGAGTTTTGACTATTTATTTGTCAATTTTCGAGTTACGGTCTAAAAATTACAATCTTTCTCGTTTATAGGTTTTTTTAGCGCCGAATCGAATAGTGCATACCAAATAGAGTTAAAACTCATACGATAACTCATTTAATAATGAAATAATCCGTAAAAACCAATAGACGATATAAAATCAAGTCATGGTTTATAAAAATAGTGCTAAAGGCAAAGCTCGGTTCAGTTTAACGTAATGCGGTTACCTAAAATAGACTCCCTAAATTTGCCAGTTGTCACACCGTGTAACTTAAAATTATTTTAAAACGTAATGTAAAATAGTAAAACTTGACATTTAAGCATTTAATTTAGGTATTATATAGCTAATCAACATTACTCAAATTTTAAGTATTTTAAGTTTAATGAATGTACTTCATATAGTTGAGACAGAAATAAAATGTACCTATATATAGTTTCAAAATCAAAATTTACTATTTTTTTCAACTAATCAAAATGATCATTGATATTTAAACAAAAAAAAGTAAATTTAAAGTTAAACCTAATCTATTAATTTCATGACAAATGTATTACACATATTTTCTATTATTATTTTTTACCGATCACTTTTTTATAATATAACAATCAAATCTTTAGTATAAATTCAAATTCAATAATTCATGTATTAACCATATAAATCATTTTTTCAATCGAAATTTACTTCAAAGTGTAGTAGAAATAAGTTTGAAGAGAACAAAATTTGGCAAAACATAAAAAAATAAAAAAATAAAGAGTAAATTGCATTTTTGGTCTTTAAGGTATGGCCGAATTGCAGGTTTCGTCCCTAACAATTCGAAAGTGCAGCAATAGTCTTCATTTTAAAGATTTTGTTGCATATTTGGTCCCTAATATGCAATTTAAAGACCAAACGTGTAACGAAAACTTCAAAGGAACTAAATCTGTAATTTAAAGACCAAACACACATCAAAACATTCAAAATAGAAACTACCACTGCACTTTCAAAATATTAAAGACGAAACCTTCAATTTTGCCAATACTTTTAGAAACCAAAAATGCAATTTACGCAAAAATAAATAGAAAGCTCGAGAAATGTGTTGAAAAATTTCAAAACTTGGGCCCAAAAACTGAAAACCCTAAAAAAAATCCCATCTTTTCCCACACTTTCCCTCCTTCTGTTTCACCCCAAAATCCCCCCACTCATTTCAAGAAAAAGAGTAAAGTTACAAACCCCATAACCAAACACTCCAAAATGAAGAGCAAAAGACAAACCAACACAAAAACCAAAACCAAAACAAAATCCCCGGATCTTGAACAACAACAACAACCACCTGCCCAAAACGATGAAACTGATGTCGGGAATGAATACGATGCGATGTACGGTGAAGATTATGAGTACTATGAGGAAGAAGTGCTTGAAAAACCCAAGTTGGCTGAAGGGTTTTATGAGATCGAAGCTGTACGGAAGAAACGGGTTCGAAAGGTCTATTTTGTCTTTTTGTTATATTTTTTTGTTTACATGTTTTGTTGTTTCATACGTTTGGTCTGATTTTGTTTTTGTGTTTGTGACAAATAGGGGAAGACGGAGTATCTTGTTAAATGGTTAGTGTTTTATTCACTAGTTATATTTTGTTTGTTATTTTGGTGCTAATATGTGTTCATTAAATGGTGGGTTTAAACCTCGTGGATTAGTCGCCAAGGTTGGAAACTATGGTTACCTAAAAATAAAATATAGGTGTTGTTTATGGGGTTTTGTGGGTTATGTGTTTTGAAAGGGTGTTTGGTTAAGGGTATATGAGCATTTGGGTTCAAAGAGGTTATTAGGTTCATTAAAGGGTTTTTGAGGATGTAAAATGTCATTTTAAAGTGTTTACAATTGAAAATAATGCAAAATATAAGTGGTGTTTTGGGTGTTTGTTTAAGCTTATATTTGGGTTCATGAGTTTTATTTGAGTTGGTTTATGTTTTATAAACTTGTTTTTCGGCTACTTTCTGACATGTAAGTGTATTATGACTTGAATATGGAAATAAGCTAGAAAAGTGGGTTTTTGAAACATAAGCTGAGTCAGATAACAAATACAAGCTTAAACAAACACCCCCTAAAGTGCTTACTTGGATAAAAAGAAGCAGATACTAAAACTTATGGGCATTTCAAACTAAAATAAGCAAATGGTATGCTGTATCTACACACATACATAAACAATTTCTAGTGGACCAGTGAAGTTTTCTAAACTGAAAGTTTTGCTCAACAAACGTGATTTGAGCTTATTAGCTTGTTTTAAGGGTTTTGGAATGTAAAATATATGCATTTTAAATGGTTAAAGATGTCAAAATGCGTAGTACCCAAACACCCCGTAAGTTGAAAATAAAGTAAAATGTTAGTGGTGGTTTAATCACATGATGTTCTGGGGATTGCTTATTCTAACATGCTTCTCTGCTTGTAAATTAAGCAGGTATTAACATTTTTGTTTTTCTTATTTTAGATCAAAAAGGAAAATAAGCTGTTTTATGTGCCTGCTTGTTTGTTTGAGAATAAACTGATAAGCACTAATATCTATTTGGTTGTTTTTATTTAACTGTTTTGCTAAACATGTTTTTGTGTTTGGTTAATGTTATGAGTATGTGTTTCGGTTGTGTGGGTTGAAGGTGAAACTTTTGTTTATGAAATGATCGAGTACCTAAAAAGCGACTTAAGTTGAAAATTATGTAAAATGTTAGTGGTGGTTTAGTACTTTGGTTAGAGGATGTGTGCACGGTGTTTGTGGCAGGTAGAATGTATACAGACATACTTCTACTCCGGGTTAAACCCGAGTACCACTTGTAAAGTGGTTATTTGGTTAAAAAAGCATGACTGTGCTTAATTTCTATTGATTATGTAAAAGTTTAAAAGATGTGTTTTGAAGGGGTGGTTAAGGTTGTTTGAGGTTGTGTTTTGAGATTTTTTGGGTTGGAAGCGGTTACCTTTTTCTAATGGTTTTACAAGGTGAAAATGTATTTTTTAAATGCTTAAGTATCCAAACACTTTCCAAAGTGGTTATCTTCTACAAAATAAGCAGTTACTTTAAACAGTGCTTATTTTAAACAAATTTAAGAAAATAGTATGTTTCATCTAAACACACGTCTAAACTTTTTTAGTGACATTTTTCTATTTGAACTGTTTTACTAAAAGCGCCTTCTTCAGCTTATTTAGAGGGTTTTTTTTTTTTTCAAATGCCAAAGTACCCAAACACTCCCTAAGATGAAAATAATGGAAAATGTTAGTTGGTATGATACAAGGATGTGTTATGGTGTTGGGAGATTGCTTATCATAAAGTAATATGCTAAAATTTAAGCAGTTAATTTCAACTGTGGTTTTTCAAAACTAAAATAAGCAAATAATATATTTTGTTTAGACACATGCTGAAACCGTCTTTAGTAAAGTTTTTTTGCTAAATTGCAATTGAATGCTATATGTTTATTTGAAACTTCACTTAAACACTGTTCTGAGTTAATAAGCGCAATGAAATGGTTTTAGATGGTGAAAAATAATGGAAAATGTTTAAGCTGTCAAAATGCGTAACATAATGTGCTTATCTGCTCAAACAGAAGCATGTACTAGAATTACTTGCTTTTCTTGTTTTAGACTAAAATAACCAAATAAGCGTAAATATATTGTTTTGTTTTGGTTAACCATGGTTTCTGACCTATTGGCCGACTAATCCATGGGGTTTGAGCCCATCGCTGCACAGATTCAAACCTGGTAAAGGTTTGCTGAAATATGTGTTCTGATTCATGGAACTAGGTTCCTGGATCATTCTTGTATTAGTGATGATAGTTATATTTTAGAAGGTGAAAAATGTCTTAGAAATGCACCTTATAAGGAATGTTTGATTAGAAGTGTTCATAAATTCGCACTCGTGATTTTTTATTCCCAAACA
Organism: Chrysanthemum makinoi; assembly: GCA_910596185.1. Classification (NCBI taxonomy): domain Eukaryota; kingdom Viridiplantae; phylum Streptophyta; class Magnoliopsida; order Asterales; family Asteraceae; genus Chrysanthemum; species Chrysanthemum makinoi. The sequence goes on from OU343218.1 coordinate 231,156,079, forward strand.
TTACATTAACGGGAAATATGTTTTTCTTGTAGATATATGCTGTATGCTTTGTTATGACTTTGATATATGTGTAAATAAAGTATTTGTTTGTGTGTAATTGAAGGCTTGGCTGGCCAGAATCGGGCAATACTTGGGAGCCTGTTGAGAATCTCGATCCAGTTACTGATTTCATAGAGGCTTATGAAGAAAGGTTTTTTCTTTTATTACTTTCTATTTCTTTCTTTATTGAATTATGTATGAAGGGCTGGTTTGGGATTCACAAACTCACTCTCGGTAAATACGAGCTGTTTAATTTATAGAGTTGTAAGCAACATCTTGTAACAAATATGAGAAATATTGAAAATTATTCAGGCTTTTTATCTTTAAAATATGATTGCATATCCCAAACAAGCCCCAAATTATTGTGATTGAAAAACATGAGAGTTGATAATATATTTTTTAATACACGAAGCTTAAAGTCGGGGAAAGGGAGATCAAACAAGAAAGGAAAGCGCAAAAACAAGAATCTTTCACCTGATGCTACTTACGCTGTACCTACTATGAATCTCAACATCACCGAGGAACCTTTACAAGTTCCTTCTGTCCACAATTCCAACTTCAGTAATGGGACAGACAACAATGCTGTTGGCACTGACCTCATTGCAACTGTTAACCAACCAAATGAGACCCAATCTGTTATGGGTTCTCCACAAGCTGAAGAAATGAAAAAGACTAAAGATTTGGATGTGGAACTTAGTGAAGTTAGAGCTACTACATCTTCCACTAATCAAGAAAACAAGACTGAACTTGCTATTCACATTCAAGAAGATGTAGGAACTGAAGGCGTTAGTCCTGAAAATGGGGTCTCCAAAGATGGTGAAATGGTGCTTACTCGGGTTAGTCAGAGAATTGGATCTAAAAGAAGGAAAACTTGTGCTGTTAAGAGGTTTAAACAAGCAACTAACTCGGCTCCCACAACTGATCCTGTTGGAAAAACAACTGCTACTAGTGATGTAGATGGGAAAGATGACATCAAGAATGATGTTTCTGTGGGAAACGGGTTGGATTTAGACACTGTTGCTACTCCAGAAAGTGCTGTTATTATCAAGATTGTTAAGCCGGTTAACTATACAACATCTATGCAAAATGGGATTGAGGAAGTGTGTGTGTCACTTTTGGTCAAGAGGTTTGTGGCTGTTTTAATTCCTTTATGTACTTCTTTATGCTTAATTATTTTGTTTAGTTGATTTGCTTTCATATACCATATTTCTAAACTTACTTCTGTATGATTAATCCTCTTGCGTTGTTGATTTATAAACAGGTCAGATGGAGAAGAGGTCGTGGTTGATAACAAATACCTCAAGGAAAACAATCCAGTTCTGGTAACTTTTCACCCCTTATTTAAATCAAGTAATTAGTATAACAATTACAATGTTCATTTAACTTTTTTCTATTGCTACTGACAGTTGATCAACTACTATGAGAAACACCTTCGTTACTACAGTCCTGAACGAGCATCTTAGTCGCGGATGACTGTTGATGTAGGTGGGATAAGCATATTCTTCATCTTTATCATTTGGTGAAAAATCGTTTTGTAGTCGGTGAGTCTCTATTTTGCAGAATAGAGAGTGCTCGAGTTTCCTAGCATTTTGTGTTTGGTAAATAGTTTAACTATCCTATCTCTACTATTTCTAGATGAATTTTGTTAATTATGGATCTGGGTGTATATGGGATCTTTATATGTAAGATCTGCTTAAGAGGCGTAGATTATTGATATCTGACATGGCCATCTTGAGCTTTCAGCATGCTCATTTAACTTGTTTGGTTGCCGAAAAAGCTTATTTGCTGTTTTGTTACCACTACTATCTGAGATTAATCTGTGTGCTTGTGACAGTTTATTACTAATTTTGAAGTCAGTAGTGAATTTTGTATAAATCCTTCTTGACCCAAGTTGCCACATCTTTTCTATTTTGGAATTCGAAATCTATAGGCGCTGGTTTTAAGTTGCTCACTGATAGGTTTTAGTTTGTGAGAAGCTAGCTAGGTTGGTATATTACAGGTTATCGGCTGAGCAATAAAAAACTTTTAGTCAACGTTTCTATGCTTTGTTATCGTGACGTAGCAGTAATAGCAGTGTGGTTCAACCACTCACAGGTCATTGGCTTAAGCCAGGTGGTGTTGATTCTATGTCATGCTCTATTGAGGTGATTACTCTAATACTTGCTGCTAAGACCATCTTCATAAATCAAATTGTTGACATTTAAGTTACAAAAGTGCATTTGTTAATTGGTTTCTAACTTCAAGTGGACATCTGTAGTACCCAACTTGAGTTTGAGGGGGATTACATCATAAATGAAATATCTACTTTGCTTGCATAAATCCTTCTCAGTTGTATTGATTTTTTTTTATTGACAGAACCCAGTGAAGTGAACTGTAAACTCAAAAACAAAGTAATGCCTTGTGACCACCTTGCGATGGCCTTTTTTCTAGTTCCTTTGGACTATCATGGTACCATGGTTTTCAAGTTTGTTAGTTGTAGTTAACGAGAACGAATGTACTTGGATCACTATCCATTTGTTTGCACAAACGTTCACGTAGTATTTGTCTTGCAGCGCCACCTCCAAAACATGTTTCACCACTTTGTAGAGCAATCTAATCCATTAAATTATTTTTTTGTTTGTATAGCGACCTATTAAACGCCAACTGAATATGCTTTTCCTCGTCTCTTTCAATGATGACTAAATTGACCTAGTATTTGCGAATTCTAACTTCTTTATATGTTTCAGACTAGAGTTATTGGTTGCTTGTAGATGTCATAAATATAGCATTTGAATTATAATGTTGATAAACATCGATCATGCCCTATTTTCAGAAGTTTAAAGCTAAAACTGCTCTGCTATTTAGCTTGATCTGAATACAATGTGTGCGGTATATGATTTTCTGAGGATCTATATGCTTTTACCTAAGTGCTGATGCTGACAATAAAAGCTTTGACTTGTGTAATTGTGCTTCAACTAAACTCTATCCTAGCTGAGTGTTAACATTAAGAATAAATCTTGTTTAACTAATCCGGCTCACCTAAATTTGAGGGACTTTACATCAAAGACATGTTTTCCATGGATCGCTATTTTGTCCTCAGTTTAACCTTCATCATATTAAAAAAGGTAGCTATATTCCAGCTTTCAAATGTCAATTATAAAATTGTTTTTTTTTACAGCAAACATTGGAGAAAATTCGTGACATCTAATATTATAAAATTAATCAGTATGAGGTTTGACTTCAAAAAGTCGAAGTATGAGTTCCATCATCTTCTAAAGGTGACGCAGGACGCGGAAGCGAATTTTGTTAACCCTAAACCAAGTATTGATAACGAGGATAAAACCTCCGGGGAATAAAACCTTAATAAGAGATAAACTTTTACAAAAACCGTAGTTTATTAATAATCAAGATCAAAAGGTTATAATGAAACCTAAACCGCTATATTTATAGGGTAAAATTATCTTTTGAGAAACGATAACCAATCAAAGTAAAAAAACGCATAACTAAAATAGATAAACTTTCCTAATAAAAATAAAAACTGCATTTGAAGCCTTTACGACGTAACAAGGAAAACTTGTTTACGGCGTAGCAACTTGAAAGCCGAAACTAATCCCTATTCGAAAGCTCTACGGCGTAATAAGGGTCATGACATTACGCCGTAGAGAAGAGAAGTCACGTTTTCTTCTTGTGCTCGTGTTGCTCCATATACTTCTTGATTTTTGTCCGAAGGCAATAACTTTGTTTTCTTAAGGTTAAATCAGTAACATTATCCTGTACTATATTACTATCATACAGATTAGTACAAGAAGGTGAATATAAAATATCCATCTTCATAAGTATGCTGATTTGATCCTATATCATACAGGAAAAAGAATCTTATAGATAATCACATCCTAGGGAATAATTATCAACCTTTGACTCAAACAAGCCCAAACTGAGTATCAGAGTATGTGTATATATACTCCTACCATAAGGTATCTTGAATCAACCTGAAGTTATTTGTCGTTAATTTTGTGTTCAAGGAGGTTAATCAGTAGACACAAATGGATATCACAGGTCCATCACCAATTGTTCCTTTTCTGATAGTGAATGCTCTTGCCCTCATAATATTCAGTCCTATGGTACAAAACTTGGTCATGATTCCTGTTCTATTAATACTAGTCATATACTTCTTTTCTTCATTCTTTTCTACTCAGAATACTTCTGCGGTTTCATATCAGTACCAAAGTGTATCTAGCCTTGAGTGCGAGGGATATCAGTACCAAAGGGGATCTAGCCATGAGGGTGAGGGGGGTATGGGATTTGGAGCTTTTCTTTTGATAATGATATTCCTTATTCTCAGCCGAGTCTTATGAAGTTGTCATTACCAGCTATGACTATAGTTGATAAACTGCATATCAAAGCCCATTGAGGACGTGACAGGCATTAGAGTTTTTGGTTTTTTCAATATATAGGTGTATGTGTAATAATGAGATGATCAATGTTTCTGCTTGTAACTCAATTTGTTTTAGCCAAACAATCTATTTATAAATACTCGTATGTCATATACTTCTTTTCTTCATTCTTTTCAAGCCAAGATACTTCGGCAGTTTCATATCAGGATCAAGCCACGAAGGGGAGGGGGGCATCGGGTTTGGAGCTTTTCTTTTGATCATGATATTTCTTATTCTCAGCCGAGTCCTATAAAGTTGTCATTACCACCTATGATTAGTATGTCAAAGAGTATGACAAAGGGTATTACTTATAAAAAACAATTGAGGATGTCACATGCATAAGAGTGTTTGGTTTTTCCAATAAGTGTACATGTAATAAAGTGATGATCAATGTTTCTGCTTGTAACTCAATTTTTTTAACCAAACAGTCATTTCATAAATATACTCATATGTTTGATTTGTAAAATTAAGGCTATGCATACAAACGTTGGCATAAATTCTTGGTTCTCGCTAATTCGGTGTTCTTTAATATAGCTGGTTGTATGGTTCTTAAATAACATTCGAATGTCAATGTTTATAACGCTGACTTAGTCAACTGATCACTGGTATTCATCAAGACTAAATTGGTCACAGGAACATGACATTTAGCAAAAAAAGTGTGTTTGCTATATATGCAATATGTGACCAAGAATTGAAGTTCAACTCCTTTAAGACACAATTATGCCTTCATTCGCTATGTTCAACGGTTAAAGATTCGACATCATTTAGATTATATTTATCAGTCCTGTTTTCGTCATCTTATTGTAGAAAAGGTTCGTTTTTTTGGATAAATAGTCCTTGCCTTTGCGTCTAGAAAATCAACAAAGTTGGTGTGTTTGGTTGGTCCCCAAATTTTGTTATTTCCCAACAATACATGAACAAGTTGACTAATTTAGGTGAATGGACAATCTACAGATCAACAACCAATTAAACACACACTCATATATACACCGTGTCCGTTTAAAAGAATTCTCTATTGGTGTTCTACTTGCCATACAGAAATGAGAGTTGGAGGACCATCTCCACTGGTACCTTCGATATTTGTGTGTGTTCTTGGGCTTGTCATATTTAGCTCCACTCTAGAGAACTTATGGGAAACTATTTCTTCTTTTGTTATAGGGGAAGAGGTGATGTTGTTTCTTCCTATCTTATTGTTGCTGCTCATATTGATCTCTACTTTTCTTCCGACAAGCTACAAATCCTATTCTTATCAGTCTAGTAGTAGCTCTCATTTTGATTCAGAAGGGTTTGGCTTCGGATTCGGATCTCTACTCTTGGCTCTGCTCTTCATCATCCTTTGCCATGTTTTCGCTTGAATCTCAATTTGTTGACACCAGATATACTACTTTTTAAAAGAGGTAGCATACGTCAGAGTAAAGTTTTTGTTTCAGGATCCGTGACATACCATAGACACGTAACTTGTAAATAACGAAGAAATACACACGCGTTGTATGTATCACATATGTACGTATATGCTATGCTCATGTTTTGTATGTACATTAAGTTTCTTTCTGTGGTTTGAACAAAAATATGCTCATGTGATGAGTTGTCTTCGAATTTCAATAAGCCTGTTTTTATGTTTCAGTTGATTAGTATAACAGGCAATGGACTTGTGTCGAGATTGTTTCAAGGTTTTGGTGACAGGGGTTCTTAGAAGTCGCTAAGATATAAGTGATCGGCCCTATTTTCAAGTTAGAGCGCTTCTTAGCCCCGCCTAGAAACGTGGATTAGGATCTGTTATTCTGTTATGCTATGTTTTTATGTTCTGGGGATTTTATAAAAGATTGGAAATCTTTGAACCTAAATTCAAAGAAAGATCATAATTGTCAAAGCAAGACTTCCGGATCCTCTTCTTCCCCTGATGTAACGTCTGTCGATTGGGTCGTTGGCAATATTTCTACGCTAGTTCAAATCCAGCTCGGCCCAACAATTCGCCGACCATATGTTAGGCACCTTAAAATGTGAGTGTGGAAGAAAGTGTTCAACATTGTTGTTTTGCTACTAAGAATTTATCATGTTAAGGTATATGAAAAACTATGTACAAAATATTTGCTACTGCTTCAATCTGCAGTTTTGCATACTTTACGATACCATATACAAAGTTTACATTTGCTAGATTTGAATGTTGAATTGATAAAACGATGTTGTCAATGTATATCAACTTTGATTACATGAATACATTCAGTCTACCATTTTATTTACTATACTCTCAATTATTAGACAGTGTTATAGTATATGTTAGTCGGACCAAGCCCACTAGGTATCAAACCTATGAAGCATAAATAAAAACGACCCTTGTTATTACGGTCTAAATGGGCTATGGGCTAAATGAGCACAGACTAAACGGGCACATGTTATACGAATCACTTTAAAAAATACCTAAAATGAAGAAATAATTCCGTAACACCTCATTTATGTTGAAAAAAATAAATATATTATATTTTCTTTAAAAACAATTGTAATGTTCTTCAATTGATAGAAAATATGTCACCGTTTGTGCCAATTTAACTTTTAAATAGGTAATGTATGCCCATTTAAAAAAAAAAGCCTAAATGTGCTCACATTTTTTAAAAATTTGTCCAAATTAACCAATTTTTTGATTCCAGGCACAAATTAGCACAAAAGAATCAAGTCATCAATTTAAGGGTTAATATACAAAGAAGTTACTAAACTTTCAAAAAAATTTGTCCTAAGTCACTAATGTTTATCTTCTATCATCTAAGTTACTCAACTTAAGGGAACCGGCTATATTAGATACCATGTGTTTTGTAACCTATTGTAACCGGTTGGTTGCTGAAGTGGACAAACATTATTTTATTTCTCTAATATATTAAACGGATTATTTAGTAATCCCAATATCCACGTTCCACACACAAACCTAACACACACTACTATCTTTAACCTAATTATACGATCCCAATATCCAAATCCTTTTTCCCAAGAAACTAAATCGTGGTAATCAAAATTGGGTTCGATTACAGTTGCCATCTTCTCCAAAAAGGCAACTTTTACTGTCTGATTATAGTTTTTATTTGATTTGTAAAATTAGGGTTTTTGTGTAAAATTAGGGTTTTTTGAAATTAAAATTTTTTCTTATTTGATCATGTTTCAGATGGCAACAGGATCCACTTTTTTGATAAAATACCATCATGGTGGTGTATTTGTAAGAGACCCTCTTTCTTATGACTATGAAGTTCTTAGTGAAATTCTAGATGTTGATCTTGTTTCATTAGACTTGATAGGTTTTGTTAAACATTTGGAAACTGAATGTACTGGTGAAGTGAAGTCTTTATTTTATTTGGTACATGGCTTAGATTTTCACTTAGGATTGAAACCCCTTAAAATATAAGGATGACTTTGATACTTGTGTTCAATGTGGTATTGATAATGATCATGTCTTGCATATATATGCATCTCATTATGAGTTTGATATAAATGACACCACAGCTAAACAAAATAATTATGATAGTGAAAGTGACATAGAGGATGTTGATTATAATGTGTATGATTATTGTAGTTCTGAAGAGAGTGACACTGCTTCACTTGATCATTTGTCTGAAGGTGAGGAAGAGGTTTTAGATGTTAGGACTAAGAGTGTAGGCCCTGGACCTAAGAGAAAAGCTTCTAAGATGTTTGATGAATACTTTTTGTCTAGAATTTACAATGGTTTCCCTAAAGATGACTTTATTGAAAAAGATAGTCATCCTAAAAAAGTAGATGATGAGGATAAGTTGGGTGATTTGTGGCCAATCCATGATCCTAGTGTCAAATGGAAGTTTATGAGGCCACAGTTAGGTGAAAGGTATCAGAATCCTGAGCATCAGAAAAGAGCATTGGCATTCTATTCTTTGGCCAATGGTTATAAGCTATATTATAAGGTAAACAATCCTAAGAGACTTTTAGCTAAATGTTCAAGAGATAACAAAGAAAAGAAATGCCCATTTAGATTATGGGCATCTTGGATGCAAGCAGGGAAAGAAAAATCATTTCAAATCAAAACCCTAGTTGATGAGCATGTGTGTTCTAGGACATATGAGTATGGTACCTTATAAACAAGTAATTGGGTTGCTAGGAATTTTGCTAAAAAGATCATGGTCAATCCTACCATAACAGTTAGAGCTCTAATTGCCTTAATATTAAAGAAATACAAGTGCAAAGTAACTGTTAGTTAAGCTAGAAGGGGAAAGAGTAAGGCTTTGCAGCAATATGAGACATGCTTAGAGGATCACTATGGAATGCTATGGTCTTATGCTGCTGAGATCCTTAAATCTAATCCAGGATCAACTTGTAAGCTTGGTGTTGACTTAATGCCTGATGGAAAGAACTACTTTAGTAGCTTTTATGTATGCTTTAAAGCTTTGAAACAAGGATGGTTAGATGGATGTAGGAGGGTAATTGGTTTGGATGGATGCTTTCTTAAAACCATATGCAAGGGAGAACTGCTATCAGCGGTAGGTAGAGATGCCAATAATCAAATCTATCCAATTGCATGGGCCGTGGTTAGTGTTGAGAACAAGGAGAAATGGAGTTGGTTCATGCAGTGTCTTATTGATGACTTAGGCATTGCAGATGGTGAAGGTCTTACCATCATATTTGATCAACATAAGGTATAATCCTTTTAATTTGACAGTTATTAAATAATTATACACAATCTCTTGTATAACCAATCTGTTTTTTAGGGAATAGTGGAAGCTGCAAAAGATGTAATGCCTTTGGCTGAACACAGACAATGTGCAAGGCACATATACGCTAATTTCAGAAAGAAGTTCACAGGAGTGCAGTTTAGGAATCTATTTTGGAAAGCAGCTAAGGCCACATATCCTGCAAAGTTTGAACAAGTGATGAATGAAATCAAGCAAGTCAGCAAAGAAGCACACACGCATCTGATGGATAGACATCCTCAAAGATGGAGTAGAGCATACTTCATTACAGATAGAGCATGTGATGCATTTGAAAATGGGATAAGTGAGTGCTTCAACTCACTTATAGTTGAGGCTAGAAGAGAACCTATAATCTACATGTTGGAGGACATCATACAAGGTTTGATGGAGAGAATGCAAAAGATAAGGGAAAAGCATGAGAAATGGGATGATGTGATATGTCCTAACATTAGGAAGAAGTTTGAAGTATTGAAGGATAAACACAGGTGTGTCTGCACCTTTATATTAATTCACTTTGAAACACAAGTTTGTAGTATATGTTTTTAATGCACACTTTTGATCATTGTAGGAACTGGAAGCTGATACCTAGTAGTGAGAGCAGGTTTGAAGTAAGGAATGGGTATGACGGCTTTACAGTTGATGAAAGACTTAGGACTTGCAGTTGCAGAGGCTGGCAGTTGACTGGTCTCCCATGTGAACATGGATTTGCAGCAATCTATTTCTTGCATAGAGAACCTGATGAGTATGTTTCTCATTGGTATAGTAAGAAAAGATTTGTATCTTCTTATAATCAATACATTGAAGGGATGACTGGAATGGATCAATGGCCTTCAAATGATTTTCAGAAGCCATTACCTCCAATCAAAAGAAGAATGCCTGGAAGACCACCACATAAGAGAAAAAGAGATGCTTCTGAAAATTGATGGCAACAGGACTAGGATAAGTAGAAAGGGCCAGCTTAACCATTGTAAGCTTTGTGGTAAATCTGGACACAATCAAAGGGGTTGTCCAAGTAAGGAAGAAGGGTCTACCAGTGGTGTGAAGAGGTCTGCTAGTGGGGGTAAGATGTCTGCTAGTGGGGGTAAGAGGTCTGTAAGAGGTGGTAAGACCACAACTGGGTCTGCAAGAGATGGTGAACCAGTTGAATCAACACCGCAACCTTCTGAACCAGTTGAGTCAACACCACAACCTTCTGAACCAGTTGAGATACCAACTGGTTGCTCTGCACTAGTTGAGATACCAACTAGTTGCTCTGCACCAGTTGAGATATCTACACCTCTTGTTGGTTTTGAGATGTCTGCACCAGATGAGATTGCTACACCTTCTGCTGTGAGGAAAAGGGGTGGTGGTGTTAGGACGAGGGGTGGTGGTGTCAGGATGAGGGGTGGTAGTGTAAGTCAACCCAAAGGATCACTAAGTAGTGAAGCTGGAAGTGGAAGTAGGAGACTTAGGACCATCAATGGGAAAATAGTTAGAAGTAGAGGAAAAGGGGATGGATCAAAAGCTTGTCTGTATCCTGGTGGAATTAAACCTATAGAATTTGGTGTTTCTTGGGATCCAGTGGATGGAGAGCCAATGTTAGGAGTAAGTATTGTAAGTGTCTTGTATTTTAATCTGTTAGCTTTATTAAGTTTATTAATGTAACTTGTTTTGCAGAATCCTATGGGCTCAAGACCAGCTTGGCCACTTGGAATAACACCAGAGGATGTGAGGATCCATGCTGAAAGAGAAGAACCTGTTGTGTTACAAGAACCAATGTTGGAACCACTAGATAGAAGAAATGCACAATATGAAAGGAAGATGGCTAAAAGGAGAAGTGCATCAGTGCAGAAGTGCATCAGTGCAGAAGTCACCAGTGCAGAAGTCACCAGTGCAAAAAAAAACCAGTGCAGAAGTCACCAGTGCAGAAAAGAAGGGAATCAGAAAGGATCAAGCAACTCTTGTTCAATAGACCACCATCACTTGGACTAGGTTTGACTGAAGATGATGCCATCTCACTTGAATAGATGTGTGGTTCAACTTAAAATGGCTAGCCAGTTATTAGGCTGTTTTGTATATCTGCCATTATCACTAGTCTATAAACTTGTTAACATGTAGTAGGTTGGTATAACTTTAACCTTTGCAGTCTATCTGCCCCTCTTTTGTATATCTGCTATTGACAACATGTTGTATAACTAACCGAAATGGTAATTGGGGTATAACTTAATGAATGATATTAGGCTGTTTTGTATATCTGCTTTGTTACATCTTTTGTATAAGCTAATTACCCTTTATGTTTTGTTACATCTTTTGTATAAGATAGTATTCATAATGTAAATCAAATACACAGACACAACCATTAAAACATAGAAATTTCATTACTTCATTAAAAACATAGAAATTACATTACAAAATACCATTCTAACTAACATACATCATATGAGTTCATTACATCCATTCTAACTAACATACATCTCCAAAAGACAACTTAATACCACCTTAAACATCATGAACAGATCATCCTAAACAAACCTAATAAGAAAGATCCCAACAATTGATATGTGTCTAAATACACATATATTTTATACTGTTTAAACCCACAAAACAACCAAAAACACACAAATGACTCTCAAAAGTTTACAAATTCATAAAAATGTGTTTTTATGTGATTCAGGTACAAAAGATTGAAAAACAAGTGAAAAATGATCAATTTCACAACAATTGTCGTTTTCAGTCCCTGGAGTTACACAAATTGACAAAACTAGTCCCTAATTGTTTTAAATGAATGAAAAGTCAACTTAAGTCCTTGGGAAATCAAAAATGTTCACAAAACATCCCTGGATGAAAGTTTACACAAAATGGCAATTTTTACCCCTCAAGTTACAAAATTGGCAAAAATGGTCCCTGGGTATTCTAAACTTGGAATTTTACAAATTATACCCTTGTACTATGCATGATTGAAAGTTTGGAACAATTTGATAACTTTTGGGAAATTACACTTTTAGTCCCTCAAAATCCAAAAATTACAATTAAGGTCCTTTTAAGTTTTAAAATGGATTTTATACAAAAAGGACCCTTGTTCTATCAAAGTTTATCATGATTGGTCCTTATGGGAGCATTGGAAAAATATCACTTTCAGTCCCTCATGTTTGGCAATTGTACACTTTTGGTCCTTGTTATTTATCCTAAACCAAACGGACACTTATAATATCCAAAGCCCAATCTCAAGCCCAAAATCCAAATGATAGCCCAAGCCACTTGACCCTTGACCCCCTTTGGCTGACCCTTGAGCCAGGTCACAAGTCCTTTTGACCCCAGCCACAACCAATTGTGACCCCCCCTATGTTATTATACTGCCGGTCAAACAAAGTCAAAACCAAGAAAACGCGCCCATATACCTGTTACTGTAGCTCTGTCTCTTCCCCAACAGAAACACCAAAAACCAGAGTGGTTTTCTAACTTTTTCAACATGCCCTCCCATACCATGTCCCCTCCACCTTCTCTACACTCCAAAAACTCTTAATTGGCTAAACCAAATCCCTTAAATGATAAAACCTGCTAAATGGAAAAATGGCGCCAAAAATGCAAGGTGGACGGTTTTGATGCATTTGACCAATCCAAGGGCTCATATGTGGTGGGATAGATTCAGAGTACATGTGAAAGGTGCTTGGAGTATAAAAGAATGAAGATAAGCAAGAGAAAGAGCACTTTGGCCTTAAGCCTTAGTCAAGTAGTTTTAGTTTTATGGCTTTCTTAAGTTTAAATGTCTTTAAATCTTTCAAATGTTGTACTTTATCTTTCAGTAGTGTAATGAAACCTTATTTTAAGTTTAATTTCAGTTGAATGTCAGTTTTAAGTTTTTGCTTTAACTTCCTTTAATTTTCAAGTCATTTTTATTTCATGTTAAGTAATAGTTTTATGGATTCTATAGCTTGCATAAGCTCTTGACAAAGCTCATGAAGCTTTTAGAACCATTAAAACAAGCTTAGTCTTTTAAAACCAAAAATACTAAAAAATCAAGAAAAATAGTTGAATAATCAAAAATCAGATTTATGAAGAAGATGATGAAGCAGGGTTGGATTTGGAATGCTATGGGATATTAGGAGCTTATTGGGAAGCTAATAGGTGTAACCTTGTCCTTGGTTTCTATGTCTCAGTTCACTTTCTCATTTGTAAGCATTTTTCTCATTTTTGCAATTTACTTGTTCAATGTCTTATTTACTTTAATTTCCATGTTTCTGTGTTTATTTGTTGTTAGTTAATATAATTATAGCTTAAAATTATGTGTTCATGTTTTGGAATTGATTGTGCTTGAAATTTCCATTTTCACTGTCATAAGCTAAATTTTTGAGAATCCTAGGTATACCTTTGTGTGACTACTTATGTATACTGAAAAAGTTCTAATTTAACCAATGAAAACCTCTGGATTTGATGAAATTAGTTTATGCAATGATATGGATTGGATAGCTTAATTTGGTTCTATTTTAGGTGTGTTTGGTCTACTTAGTTTAACTGTGTTCAAGAGTGCTTAAGTCAGTGTTATTACTTGCTCTGTGTCACATGTGGTCCAATTAGTTCAAACAAGTCAAGAAACACTGTCCTTGTTTATCAAAAAGTCAAAAATCTCTTTAATCCATTTCTATTGTTAACTGTTGGAGTTTTTAAGATCAAGAATCATGATTTTGTGTTAGAAAGTTGTTAAAAGTACTCAAGTTAGTCTTAGTTCACTTTATAACATCATAATCAGTGTTTAATATCAGTTTAAATCTCATTTTGGTCAACTTTTAGTTTTTCTTCAAAAGTCAAATTTTCTTTAGGTCGTTTTTGAATAAAACAAATAATTTCACTGTGGGTTTAATATTAAGTTTTAGCTCAAAAGCTTTTAGGGTATTAGAGTCTAGTTGCTTAACAAAAATACAAAAATATCAGTTCTCTGTTTCTCAGCTTTTTGAGTGCTTATTTTTCAGCTTGATTTGGGTACCTTAACTGAGATAGTGCCCTGTGCACAGATTTGGTACCCTACTTCATAAGCTCTCACATAGCTCATTAGTTAGCTTAATTCTGTGAAACTTGGCTTATTGAGAAGCTCACCTAGCTTACTCAAGGTACCAAGTGCTTATTTTCCATAATTAGCTTATTTAGTGGGCCTGCTCCTTGATTTCAATTCTGTCCATTTTTACTAAGTGTATCAGTTACTAAGTGTTCATCAATTCTTTAAAAGCCTCTCAAAAGCTCATTGTTGTACACCAATCTTTGTAATCTAGTTTTTTGGATTGCTCATCTGGTCTACTAGGCATTCCAAGTTTTCATTTTCATTTTGTAGCTTATTCTAGTGCTTAAAATTAGAGTAGAAGGTGCCTAGTGATTCATAAGAGTGTACTGTGTAACAGTGTTGAGCTTTTGCTTACTTGTGCTTATTATTAGTTTATTCAGTGCTTATTAATAGTCATTGTGATTATTCAGTGTTCTAGTGTGCTTATAAACATTTGTTTAGCTTGTTACAGATTACCTTGTGCTTATTAATTAGCTTATAAGTATTTTAGTTCAAGCTTAGTTCTTATTCATTTTCTTAAAAGCTTACTGTTGAGATCTTAGCTTATTTCTGTGCTTATCGGTGGTTTTGTAGAAAGTCATAGTTGTATAAAATGCTTATCTCGGTGTGTTTGATTAGTTTGTAAAAGAAAATTTCAAAATAAAAAGTTTTGCAAAAGGGGGTAGGCAGGCTCGAACCTGAGACCTCCCCTTTTGAAGGTGATAGAGTGTACGGATACCATCGCCCTTGGGACTTGTCTTGGTTGAATCTTGCACTATCTATCTCTTATATACATATTGCCCGGTTTAGCTTATTAGGTGTTTTTAGCTTATTTCGAGCTTATTCAGAGTAGCTTTTTCCAGTTTTCTAATTTTAATAAATCTGTATTAGTATAAAGTATTTTCTATAAAAGTTTCAGATTTTTCTTATAAGTTTTAGTATTTTTAATCATTTAATTAGTGTAAAAACGTATTTAATTCATAATAAAAAATATAAAAGTCTAAAAAAATATAAATCTTTTTTCTAAAATTTTATTTTGTCTTATATTTTGTAAAAATATTGTTTTCACACTTGTAGGTCTTTTATTTCTTAAATTTTACTTTTTATCTTGCGCTTCAGCGTAATTTTTATACATATCGCTCGTTTTCATTTTAAGTTATGTTTTTAGATAATTTAAGTTTACGTTTTAGTTAATATAGTTTATTTGAGTCATTTTATTTTATATATCATAAACGTTCATCATTGTAAATATAGTGATAGCGTTTATTTAATAGATTTTAACTTTTTAATTTTCTTAATTCGTATTTAAGTCGCTTTAGTTTATTATCTTTTTCCTTAGTTATAATTATTCATCCATACCCTTTTCTGATCACTATCATTAGTGATCATTCTATCGTCTGATCAAGTGTTTAACACACCATTGAGTCTCCGTGGGACTTAACGACCCGGGAATCCACTGTATTCTCTGATCTTCATTGTATTTGGTTCCAAGCTGTTTTAAGTCTGTTTGACTTGACGGTTCGGACCAGATCAACAATCAACACAATCAAGACTCTATTGTAGAAGGAAGTTCGAGAGTTTTGATTGTTCAGTTGAACAATGTGATCTTGTGCATTCACCAAATTGACATGGAGCTCATACATCCTTGCTTGATAGTTGATACCAACGATTTGGTAATGCCACATCAACCCATCTGAATTACATTTTCTTGTGGGGTCCATGAAATTTGGGCAACCAAGAAATCTTCTTCCCGGGTTGGTTTGTGTCCAAGAGGTATGACATTTTACTAGTTCACCAAGTATGGGGGTTTTGGAAAAATGGGTTTGAAACCCTAATTTTTACATGAAGATGATGAAGTATGGTGTGTTGGGTATAAAAGGAGATTTTTAGTGGTTTTCCAACGTGGATAAGTCCATGTGGCAGGTTTACGCGGACAACTGGTTATCCTTCCTTGGAGTGACTTGGGTGTTATCTATAAAAGGTTGAGTAACATATGTGATAAACCCGTGAAGTTGAGTAACTTAGATATATTAACCCTCGATTTATATCCAAGTTGACCTGGAACTTACTCTCAAACACTTTAGTCATCATCACCGTCTTCTTCTCTCCCGCCACTTATTAAACCCTATTCAAAACCAAACACTCCCAAACCCTAACTGTCATTCATCACTTCATCATCAAACCTAAAATCATCACTCCTCACATTCTAACTGATTTCCGTCTTTTTAGTCCGTTCTAACCGCTCGTGAAGTAAGTTTCACTTCGATCCTTCGTTTTCTTATCAATTTTGTTATCGAACGATTAATGTGTACTCGATATAGTCTGTTGTAACTGCTAGTGAAGTAATTTTCATTTTGATTATTCGTTTATTATTTGACATAACCGCTCGCTGTTTGTTTGTGTTATTAGTAATTATAATTCTGTTTAAACCGGTTTTTGTGATTGATTTGGTGCGAATATAACAAGCGATTTCCGGTTTTTGTATTAGTTTATCATTTGATTGAGTAATTGAACAAATACAAACCGGTTGTTGTACTTGATCGTGAATTAGTTTGGATTTAGATTCTTAACTATTGATTGGTTGAAGAGAAGATAGATGCTCGTATAATCGGTTGGTTTGTGTGACCGTGTACCTGATTTATTGTGAAACTGTGCTCGTTTTTTTAATTAGTTTTCAAAGTTTAATCAACGTAACCAAACACTCCAAAACCTAATTAATTATCACATTTTAACTGAATAGCGCCTCTTATAATCGTTCGTGTGGTAAGTTTCAATTTGATTCTTCATTTTAATATTGAACTAATATAATCAAACCGCTTTCCGTAAAATGTCTGAGTTTGTGCTTATATATGAAGTAAAACATGATTTTATCTGCTGCTACTGATTGTGAAGTGAGTTCTTCCCGATTTTTTATTTTGTTATTAGTAGCGTATTGTTTGATTAACTAATTGAGCAGTTGCAAATTGTGAAAACAACAATCTGTCGAGAAAACAGTTTCTCCAATGGATGCCGGAGACAGATGTGAAGAAAGTTTGACACAATCTAGGAAACGGTCTTCACTAGACGCAGGAGACAGTTCTGCACAATCTAGTAAACGGAAATCGATGACTTCTGCAGGAGCAGGACCCATGATCAGAAAAATATCGCCTGCACAATTTTTAAAAAAGAACATGAAGTCCAATGGATTTTACAATGCTGGAATGTCGTTGTACAGAACAATAAGAGAGCTTGTTGAAAACTCTCTCGATGCCGCCGAGCTCATTAACGAGCTTCCATCTGTCCAAGTTATTATTCAGGAGATTGATGATACAATATACAAGGTCATTTGTAAGGACAATGGTTGTGGAATTTCGCATGATGATATTCCGGAACTTCTTGGACAAGTTTTATGTGGGACAAATTTTGGTCTGAAGCAAACAAGAGGCAAAGACGGCATTGGAACGACAATGGCGTTGATATGGGCTCAAATGACTACTGGAAAACCAGTTAAGATCTCCACATCAACCAAGGGTCAAAGTTATACTTCCGTATGCGAGCTTGAAATTAATATTGAAGAAAACCTTCCTGTTATTAAAAATCATGTAAAGGCTTTGGACAAGGAGCCATGGCATGGAACTGAGATTGAACTAGTTATTGAGGGAAACTGGTCAAGTTATCGTTCCTATATATTGCAGTATATGCGCCAAATAGCCATTATTACTCCGTATGCTGAGTTTGCATTCAAGTATACAACAGCCACACAAGGAACTGAAGGAAGTGTGAGCCTAGAGTTTCCGAGAAGGTCAAATTCTATGCCTTCAGCTCCTCTTGAAATGAAGTACCATCCATCTTCGGTGGATTTGATACTCCTCAAACAATTAATTAATGAGAATCCAGAGAAGGAGCTTTTGCAATTTCTTCAGGATGATTTTGATAAAATTGAGTTAAAGCTTGCTATAGAATTAATAGGAGAATTGGGTTTTACTTGCTGCTCCAAAACACGACTTAAGTCACTCACCATGGGCAATGTTATTGCTATCTACAACTTGTTCAGGGAAATCAGTTTCCCGGATCCAAGTGGTGATTGCCTTCGCCCGGTGGGAGAGCACAACCTTTACTTGGGTATTAAAGAGGAACTCCAGCCAGATGTGGTCGCAACTTTTACTTCAAGTACCAAAGTATGTCAAGGACACCCTTTTGTTGTGGAAGCCGCAGTAAGTCTTGGTGGGAATTGTGTGAAGCCAGGTTTCTACATTTATCGGTTTGCAAATAAGATCCCACTACTGTTTGAGGGAACCAGTGATGTCGTCAGACAAACTGCTATCAATTTCAACTGGAATCGCTACAAAATTAATCCAGCGAAGCATATAATAGGAGTGTTTGCTAGTATAGTTGGTACAAAATTACCTTTCAATCGGATGTTAAAGGAATATATTGAAGAGGTAGATGAAATTAAGTTTGCTATTAAGGCTACTCTTGAAAAGTGCTGCATGCAACTAAAACCACTGCTAGCAAAGAAAGCCTCTGGTAGATCTATACCAAAACAAACTCTAAAAGGAAAACCTCAATCAGATGTGAATCAGGTATATTGGTGATGAAATATTGCTATCAAAATTTTAAGAATGTTATATGGCACGCATGTGAGTGAGTTAATGTCTACAAATAGGTAGCTTGTAATAAGATCCTTAATTTTTTGGCAACTAAGTTGATAACTATTTACTTTATCGTATTAATCAGAAACAGGATCTTTTGATTTTCAATTGTAGACTTTTCTATCGTAAGGATCGAGCAATCATGGCCGGGTTCATAACATTAAAGACCAACCATTGTTCACTAAACAGATCTTGAATCAGTTTCTGATTCAAATTCACATCAAAAGTGAATCAATTGCTTATTATAAAGTGTTTGTTTGCTTAGAAAGCAGCTACTCACAACTCGCTTATGTAAGACTAAAATACACAAATAGTATTTTTATCCTGACATGAGCGAAAATGTGTTTTGAGCCAATCTTTATTTTAAGGGTTTTAAAATGTGTTTTATAAATGCTTAATCTGTCAAAGTGCATATGTACCTAAACACCCTCTAAGCTAAAAATAATGTTGGTGGCGCTTTTGTCAATGGACAAGTTACGCTGTTTGAGATTTCTTATTATTAAGTGGTCTTTTTCTTATAAACAAGCAGTTATTCAAATCTGTGCTTTCTTAAAACTAAAATTTTAAAAAAATTATGTTTCATCCTCTCAATAACCTCTAGTTATATTTTTTGATCTGAATCATCTGAGCTTCTCAGCGTTTGTAATGGTTTAAGAATGTGGAAAATGTGTTTTCAAAAAGTACCTAAATACCTCCGTAAGCTGCAAGTAATCTAAAATGTAAGTGATGATTAGTTCAGGGATGTGTATGGGAGTTCTTACGCATAAAGGTAAGCAGGTAGTGAGCTGATCATTTTCTTTTCGCAGACTAAAAAAGTAAACAAGCTGTTTTAATCTTTGTGCTAGTGACAATTAGTACACAACTTTAGAAGTCTGTAGTGAACTTTGTATAAATCCTTTCTCGAGCCAAGTTGCCAACTCTTGTCTATTTTGGAATTTGAAATCTATAGGTGCTGGTAAGTTGCTTACTGATAGGTTTTAGTCAGGCTGGACCCAGGGCTGTACATTTTGTTTATCAGTATAAAGTAAATAAAAATAAACTAAAACATACGATTTCATATAAAGTTGAAACAATTTAAGATGACATGTATTTCTTTTGCTATATTAGTGGACCGACTAAACAAGAAATGCATTTGTGTGACACAAAATTTTGCGACCAGGTTCATTTTGGAGAACCGGGCTTTTTAGCGAAAATTTACACTAGACGGCAAACATCCATCGGGTTTCTGTGAACCCTCGGGAACCCCCCTTGGTCCGCCCCTGGTTTTAGTTTGTGTGAAGCTAGTTAGGTTGGTATATTTACAAGTCATCGGCCTTGCAATAAAAAACTTTCAGTCAACGTTTCTATGCTTATTATTAGTGAAATAGCAGTACGTGATAACAGTTTGGTTCACTGTTTGTCAGCCAAATCCCTTGTGGATTCAACCACTTAATGTGAAGGCTGAAGGTGTTGTTGATTCCATGTCATTTGTATGTCTTGCTCTATTGAGGTGATTAACGTATAGTATCACGTGCGGCGAAAAAACATATTACATATCTTATTAGGAAAAAAAAAGAAGATATTTTCCTGTTCTTGTTAGTCATCATGTCATACATGCTATGTAACTAAGTTCATCTCTGCTAATCTAATTGCTGACATCATTACAAAAATGCATTTGTTTATGGGTATCTAACTTTAAGCTGCACAGTTTCTTCTCAGCTGTATTAATTTTTGTTGTTAGAACTCATTGAACTCTAAATCCAAAACAAAATAAAAGTCCCGACTTTTGCATGTTTAAATTGAAGTAATACCGCGCGTGACCAACTTGCGATCGCCTTTTTCTAAGTCCCTTTGGAATTCCACAATATCATAGTTTTCAAGTTAGTGGTTGTAGTTGAAGTGAAAGAATCAGAGTGTACTTGGATCACTATCCGTTTGTTTGCACAAATGCTCACGTAGTATGTGCTTGCAGCGTCACCTGCAAAACATGTTTCGCCACTTTGTAGAGCATTCTATTTCATAAAATTCATTTTGTTTGTATAGCGACCTATTAAACGCCAAATTAATATGCTTTTCCTTGTCTTTTTCAGTGATGACTTAATTATCTACATTTGGAATTTTCATTTAATTGACCTAGTGTTTTTAAATCCTAAATTTTTTATATGTTCAAGACTAGATTTATGGTTTCCTTTTAGATGTCATACACGTAGCATTTTTAATCTCAAAGTAGACAAACATCATGCTCTATTTTCAGAAATTTAAAGGTAAAAATTCTGTTGTCTGGCTTGATCTGAATACAATATGTGCAGTACATGATTTTTTGAGGATCAATTTGCTTTGACCTAGCGCTGACAAAACTGCTTTGACTTGCTGTGTGTTAACTAAGAGTAATTTCGTTTAACTAATCCTACTCATCAAAATTTGCTGGAATTGAACATGAAGACATGTTTTTCATTCCATGATGTACATCAGGATTGCTATTTCCTCCTCATTTTACATCTTCAACTTATCAAACAATAGCAATGGTCCAGATTCCAAATGTCAAATAAACAGCTTTCCTGACTTTATAGTACAAATTTTACAAAACTGTGGAGAATGTTGGGTTTAATCTTGAATAAGTAGTTTAGTATATGAATTAATAAATGGTAAAAGATCATGGTATGAATTAGTCTAAGTGTATGACCGAGTTTTATGTAACTGAATATGCATGTTGGGTCAGTTAGCTAGTTTTTAGGATGAGTCATCTCACACGTTTCTATTTTGTAAGGCTATATATAGCCATGTTATTTGTGAATGAAAGTATCCCCCTTCTCCCATATTCTCTCTTTATCCACTGTTTATTCACATGTACACATAATTGTGAGTTTATATTTCACCAGTTGAAAGCTTCGAATCTACAGAGAAAACTTCGTGATACTGAATACGGATAGAATAAAACTAGTATGAGGTTTGACGTTAAAAAACCAAAGTGCAGGTTTTTTATTTTCTGTAGGCAGTTATTGTTTTCATAAGGTCAGCCCAGAGAAATTATCCTGTAGTCAGGGCCGTTCTTGAGTTTTTGAGGGCCCTGGGTGAAAATCAATAATGAGGCCTTCAAAAACTAATGTTATATAAAAATTGTCACTATTTTACGAGATATAATGCAAACTAGCTATATAAACGTGTAAAATGTGGCCCATTTAAGATATTTTCTTGTCTAATTGTTCTTTTTCATCTAAGAGAAATATGTGTACACATGTATAGAATTTTAACATGACAATTTTGGAGGCTCTAAAAGTTTTTGAGGCCCTGGGTGGTCGTCTACCTCCGCCACCTTCGTAGACGGCTCTGCCTGTAGTGTTACATTATTTTTCTTACAGATGAGTACAATAAGGTGAATATAAATTATCTACCTAAATAAACATATGTATGCTAATTTAATCCTAGTTCATACAGGGAAAAGAATCTTAGAGTAAATCACATCCTATGGAATAATCATCAACTAACCTTTGACTTAAAAGAAGTCAACACTGAGTACGTGTATATATACTCAATATGATAAGGCATTAGTTTTGAGTTAAATGAGTTTAATTAGTAAACAAACATGGAAATTACATGTCCATCACCAATTGTTCCGTTTCTGATAGTGAATGCTCTTGCCCTCATAATATTCAGTCCTATGGTACAAAACTTGGTCATGATTCCTATTCTATTAATACTAGTCATATACTTCTTTTCTTCATTCTTTTCTACTCAGAATACTTCTGCGGTTTCATATCAGCACCAAAGTGGATCTAGCCTTGAGTGCGAGGGATATCAGTACCAAAGGGGATCTAGCCATGAGGGTGAGGGGGGTATAGGATTTGGAGCTTTTCTTTTGATAATGATATTCCTTATTCTCAGCCGAGTCTTATGAAGTTGTCATTACCAGCTATGATTATTATTTGATAAAGGGTGCTGCATTTCAAAGCCAATTGAGGATGTGACATGCATAAGAGTGTTTGGTTTTTTCAATAGGTGTATGTGTAATAATTAGATGATCAATGTTTCTGCTTGTAACTGAAATTGTTTTAGCCAAACAGTCTATTTATAAATACTTTGATATGAACAATTAAGATTAAGCGTACAGACACTGGCATATATAACTTCTCGGTTCTTTATGTATTCTAGGTTATTTGGTGTTCTTTGATATAGGTGGTTGTATGTTCTTAAATAATATTCAAATGTCAATGTCTATTAATTGGTCACAGGAACTGATCACTAGTATACATCAAGACTAAATTGGTCACAGGAACATGAAATTTTGCAAAAAAGTGTGTTTGCTATGCAATATATGACAATGATTGAAGTTCGACTCCTTTAAAACACAATTATACCTTCATTCACTATGTTCAGCGGTTGAAGATTCGACATCATTTAGATTATACTTATCTGTAGAAAAGGTTCGTTTTTTTTGGGTAAATAGTCTTTACCTTTGTGTCCAGAAAATCAACAAAGTTGGTGTGTTTGGTTGGTCCCCAAATTTTATTATTTCCCAACAATACATGAACAAGTTGACTAATTTAGGTGAATGGGCAATCTACAGATCAACAACCAATTAAACACACACTCATATATACACCGTGTTCGTCTCATGAGTGTGCATATATGTTGGTTGGACATATCAAAAGAATTCTCTATTGGTGTTTTACTCGCCATACAAAAATGAGAGTTGGAGGACCATCTCCACTGGTACCTTCGTTGTTTGTGTGTGTTCTTGGGCTTTTCATATTTAGCTCCACTCTAGAGAACTTATGGGAAACTATTTCTTCCTTTGTTATAGGGGAAGAGGTGATGTTTTTTCTTCCTATCTTATTGTTGCTGCTCATATTGATCTCTACTTTTCTTCCGACACGCTACAATTCCTATTCTTATCAGTCTAGTAGTAGCTCTCACTTTGATTCAGATGGGTTTGGCTTTGGATTCGGATCTCTACTCTTGGCGTTGCTCTTCATATTCCTCTGCCATGTTTTCGCTTGAATCTCGATTTGTTGACACCAAATATACTACTACTTGTTTAAAAGAGGCAGTATATTTCAAAGTGAAGTCTTTGTTCCATGACCAGTGGCGTACTATAGACACATAACTTGTAAATAATGAAGAAATACACACGGGTTGTACGTATCACATAGCGCGTACAAAAGCTCATGTTTTGTATGTACATTAAGTTTCTTTCCGTGGTTTGAACAGAGATATGTTCACGTGACGAGCTGTCTTTGAATTTTAGTAAGGTTGTTTCCATGTTTCAGTCAGTTAGTATAACAGGCAAGTTTTGGTGGCCAAGATTCTAGTGATCGAGATTCCATAACAATGATTCTCAACATGTTATACCCTTTTTTGGTTTCAGCTCTGTTTCGAATAAACATAGTCATGTATGCACACACATCAAAATAACTATAAAACTGAAAAACTAGTTTCCAGCAAATTATACTGATTTTTTTTGGTAATCCAAATAACAAAACAAATATATAAATTCGACAAAGGTACTAAATACAAAATAACAATTCAAAAGTATAAGAAAATTAAAATCATTAATCTCTATAGTTAATCTCTATTTATAAGAAACCAATTACCTAATTGACAAATTCTAAACCGACTCAAATAAGGAAACATACAAAACACTAAATACCAAATTTACCGAACACCTCTTGGAGTTTAAGTCACTTTTCTATCAGGTTCGTTTAGTAAATTAAACAACTACTTTTTGTGTTTCCATATAAATTGTTAAATTTTGGGGTATCAATCTGTGGCAAACATATCATTCTATCAATTGCTAATGGCTTTCAAGTTATGTTCATTGCAGAGATTCTACATGGGTTAATCATGGACAAAGAATTAAAGGTTTAAAGCTCCAAGATGCTCGTTTCTGCTGAAGCTATACCCTTTTCTGCTGATGAGTCATTTATAGCCGTTAGAGGGGTCTTTGTGTAACTTAATCTCCTATTTAATAAGTCCCTTAATCTAGGGTTAGACACACTGGTGTGTGCAGTCATTGTTACACACTCTTCTCCTCTTTCTGATCATTTCATTGATCTTGTCTTGTCTTTGTACTTACATGATTATTGTCTCATTGACATTAATTTAACCTTGTAACATTTTGGATACTATTGTAAACTTAATCTAAGCTGACTATTGTGGCTTAGGTTTGAATAAAGGTTCTATTGTTCACCTTGTGTTGCTTATACTTTCGTACATGGTATCAGAGCTTCATGCTCATTGATTCTCTTCGGCAACAAATTGGTGGTTTGGGGTTATTGCTATTGGCTTAATCACTGGTTATCTTCTACTTACAATTAGCCCTAGACTAAGTGAATCTAGGGTAATTGTGATTTGTTCTTCCACTGCATATTTCTCTGTAAGTCTAAGTCTTATCTCTTCTTCAAACATATAGTACTTAAGTCTTTGTGGGTGCAAACGGGTAGACTAACATCTTGATCTGCCACCTTTGAGTGGTACGAATACCTGCTCTGGTTTACCCTAGTCCACAGGCTTGGTGCTTGTTGTTTCTTATATACAAAGTCTTATTTATTTCTTTATCTGTCTATCTGCTCTTGTCTTTTATTTCTGTCTGTGTTTTTATCTATATTATCATATCTGTCTATCTTATTGTTTGTTCTATGGCTATTGGTGATGATAATATTGGGGGTGGTGGTTCTTCCACTGAGAAAAGCTTATCCTTTGGTGATGCTTTGTATTTACACCCCAATAACACAAATGGTACACCCATTATTACTATCAAACTCACTGGAACTGAAAATTACAAAATATGGAATATGGCCATGACTTTTGCCTTAAGGAACCATAATAAGTTAGGGTTTATTGATGGTACTTGCATAAGAGATGATTCGAACCCTAGTCTTGCTAATCAATGGGATACTTGCAACTCTGTTGTAGTTACTTGGATCCTTAACTCTCTACGAACTATTTCTCTGGTGCTATATATATGCTAAAACTGCCTATGAAATGTGGAATGATCTTAAAGATACCTATGATAAGGTTGATGGTTCAGCTATCTTTAATTTACATAAAAATATAAACTCTCTTAGTCAAAGTGGGTCATCTCTTGCTGATTACTATAACAACCTTAACTCTTTATGGAAACAATTTGATTGTATGATTAGCTTGCCTCCTTGCACTTGTGAGGCTGCAAAACATTTTGAAAAACACAATCAGTTAATCAAATTAATGCAATTTCTTATGGGTCTTGATGACTCCTATGTTCCCATCAGAAGCAATATTTTAACCAGAGATCCTTTACCTAATGTCAAAACTGCTTTCTCTGTTGTCTCTGGAGAAGAATCTCACAGAAATGTTTCATCTGGGAATAGCTCTGCTAAACCCAATGCTACAGTCTTTGCTGCAAAAACTTCTGATGGTGGAAAATTTTTTGATAACAAAAAAGGATTTAACAACAATTTTAAAAATTCTGGTTTCAATGCTGGTAACAGCTCAAACAACAGAGGACCAAACATGAATCTCAAATGTACTAACTGCAAAAAACCTGGTCACACTGTTGATAGATGTTATGATTTGGTTGGTTATCCTGCTGGATATGTTAAAAGGAATTTTAATTCCAAACCCTTCAGCAGTAACAATGTTTCTGCTGACACTAATCTTTCCACTAATAATGGAGCTAGCAACTCTCCTGTCTCTTTGTCTAATGAACAGCTCTCCAGACTTATGAGTCTGCTTAATGACAACAATGTGTCTTCTGCTAATGCCAATGTAGCAGGTAAAATTTTTTCAGGAACCTTCTTTAATGGCAGTGTCAAGTTTAACATAAACTTTGATAAATTTTTTAACAACAACACTAAAACCTTATCTGGAAACATATGTCTTGGTTGGATTGTTGATTCTGGTGCAAATCAGCATATGACTGTTTCTGCAAAATTTTTAATTAATGTTGTTGACATTTCAAATCTTGGTCTAACCTTTGGTCATCCCAATGGTACTCAGGCCTTAATTACTAAAATTGGTGACTTAAAGGTCAATAATGACCTAGCTCTTTTTGATGTTCTGGTTGTTCCCGAGTACAATGTCAGTTTGTTGTCTGTTCATAAGATTGCTAGAGACAATAAAATGTTTGTTGGCTTTAATGAATCTAATTGCTATATACAGGATTTACATCAAAAAAGGATTGTGGGGATTGGTAAACAATGTAATGGGTTATATATGTTTGATATTGATTCCACATGTAAGATTGCTTCTAATAACTGCATTTCTGTTTGTCATGTTTCTAGAAATCTCTGGCATCAAAGACTTGGTCATCCCTCTGACCAAGTCCTACATATACTTAAGTCCACACTTAATCTTGATGGAACCTCTGAATCTGACCATCTCTGTGATACTTGTAATAAAGCTAAACAAACCAGGGAACCATTTCCTTTAAGTGAACATAAATCAACTAAAATTGGTCAACTTGTTCATCTAGATGTATGGGGACCATATAAAGTCACTAGCAGAGATGGTTACAAATATTTTTTGACCATTGTTGATGACTATTCTAGGGCAGTCTGGGTTTACATGCTTAAGGGAAAGGATGATGTTTATGTTTCCATTGTTAACTTTACTCACATGCTAGCAAATCAATTTGAACACAATGTTAAGATATTCAGAAGTGATAATGGGACAGAATTTGTCAATAACAAACTTCAACACTTCTTTCATGAAAAGGGAATTTTACATCAAACCTCTTGTGTTTACACACCTCAACAAAATGGTATTGCAGAAAGGAAACATAGGCATCTCCTTAATGTGGCTAGATCCCTTATGTTTCAGGGGGAATTACCTCTATATCTTTGGCCTGAATGTGTTCTAACTGCTGCTTATGTCATAAACAGGTTACCTTCTTCTGTGTTGTCTGGCAAGTCTCCCTTCTTCCTTGTGTATGGGCATGACCCTTCACTCTCTCTCCTTAGAGTCTTTGGCTGCTTATGCTATGCCACCATTCTCAACATCTCTGATAAATTTGGTAGTAGGTCTGAAAAAAGTGTCTTTATTGGCTATTCAAATGAGAAAAAAAGTTACAAACTCTTGAGCTTAGAAACAAAAAATATTTTTTACTCCAGAGATGTCAAATTTTATGAAACTGTTTTTCCTTTCAAAATGAAAAATACTTTGTCAAAACCTTTTGTTGAAACTTATGTGCCTAAAGATTTAAATCACAAAAATTTCTTTGACTCACAAATAAGTCCCAATGATGAAGGGAGAGTGACATCCTATGATGATGGCACAGTGGTAAGTCATCCTACTAGGATTGATGAACCGGTTGCAACATCTATAGATGATAATACACACCCTGAGGGCACCATATCACATGAATCACATCCTGCTGATGCATCTTCTGATTCTGCTGATACATCACCTGATTCTGCTGAACAAGAAAGAGGCTTGCCAGCCACTACTGTTAGAAGGTCAACCAGAGCTTCTAAGTTGCCCAGTAATCTTAATGACTTTATTATAGAAGGGAAAGTCAAATATGGTGTTGAAAAGGTTGTTAATTATTCTAATTTAAACAAAGATAATTACTGCTTTGCTTCTAGTCTTAATAAAAGTATTGAACCTACCTGCTATGAAGAAGCTATCCTTGATAGTAATTGGGTTGATGCTATGAACTCTGAAATTGAGGCCTTAAATGAAAATCATGCTTGGGATATAACTGATCTCCCACCTAATAGAACTCCCATTGGTTACAAATGGATCTTTAAAATCAAATATAAAGCCAATGGTGAAGTTGATAGATACAAGGCTAGATTAGTTGTTAAAGGTTATAATCAAAGGGAAGGAATAGACTATGATGAAACCTTTTCTCCTGTTGTGAAAATGTCTACTGTTAGATGTCTTATTGCTTTAGCTGTGAAAAACAAATGGCCTCTTTTCCAACTTGATGTTAACAATGCTTTCTTGTATGGAGATCTTGATGAAGATATCTATATGACCATCCCTAAGGGATTCTGTAATGAGAACAATAAAAATAAAGTTTGCAAACTTGTCAAGTCCCTGTATGGCCTAAAACAAGCTCCCAGGAAATGGAATGAAAAACTTGTCAGTGTTTTAAAGGAAAATAATTTTGTTCAATCTGTCAATGATCATTCTTTGTTCACCAAAACAGAGAATAACAAGTTTATTGCTCTGCTTGTTTATGTGGATGATATTGTCCTTACTGGAAACTGCATTGATGAGATAAACCTATTCAAAGAGTTTCTAAAATCAAAATTTCATATTAAAGACTTGGGAAATCTAAAATATTTTCTTGGCATTGAGGTTTTAAAAACTGGGAATGACATTTGTCTCTCCCAAAGAAAATACTGTCTTGAACTCCTCAAAGAATTTGGCCTTCTTGGGTGCAAACCTGTGTCCACTCCTATGGAACCCAACTCTGTCCTTCCATACATTCCCACTGCAGATGATCCTTTACTTGTCAACATCACTGGTTATCAGAAGTTACTTGGGAAACTTATCTATCTCACCCATACAAGACCTGACATCTCATACTCAGTTCATTGTCTGGCACAATATATGCATTCTCCCTTGAAATCTCATCTGGAATGTGCCCTCAATGTACTGAGATATCTAAAAGGAGCTCCAGGAAAAGGTCTAAGGTACAATTTCAGCAACTCTGAAAATCATCTTGAAGGATATAGTGATGCTGATTGGGCCAAATGCAAAAAAACCAGAAAATCTGTCACAGGGTATTGTGTTTTCTTTAATGACTGTCTGATCTCATGGAAAAGTAAAAAACAAAACACTCTTTCAAAATCTTCCACAGAAGCAGAGTATAGATCTATGTCTACTGCTGCCTGTGAAATCATTTGGATTCAAAAAATCTTAAAGGATCTAAAAGTTGATATTAATCTCCCTGTTAATCTTTTTTGTGATAACAAATCTGCTTTACAACTTGCTGTCAACCCTGTTTTTCATGAAAGATCAAAACACTTTGAAATTGATGTTCACTTCATGAGGGAAAAAATTGCTAGAGGTGTTATAAGTGCTAAAAAGATTGACTCTTCAAACCAAACTGCTGACATACTCACTAAAAACCTCCCTGTCTATCAGCATAAATTTTTGTGTGAAAAATTGATATTGTTTGATATGTTTGCCCATCAGATTAAGGGGGAATGTTAAATTTTGGGGTATCAATCTGTGGCAAACATATCATTCTATCAATTGCTAATGGCTTTCAAGTTATGTTCATTGCAGAGATTCTACAGGGGTTAATCATGGACAAAGAATTAAAGGTTTAAAGCTCTAAGATGCTCGTTTCTACTGAAGCTATACCCTTTTCTGCTGATGAGTCATTTATAGCCGTTAGTGGGGTCTTTGTGTAACTTAATCTCCTATTTAATAAGTCCCTTAATCTAGGGTTAGACACACTGGTGTGTGCAGTCATTGTTACACACTCTTCTCCTATTTCTGATCATTTCATTGATCTTGTCTTGTCTTTGTACTTACATGATTATTGTCTCATTGACATTAATCTAACCTTGTAACATTTTGGATACTATTGTAAACTTAATCTAAACTGACTATTGTGACTTAGGTTTGAATAAAGGTTCTATTGTTCACCTTGTGTTACTTATACTTTCGTACATAAATGTACTTTTATCATTATATATATCACATAACTAAAATATCACACAACCCCTACTCAGACCAAATTTTGTTCTCTCACACTCAACTATTATATTGGTCTAATGAACCTTCCTTTTATGTAGTTAGTCAAAAAGAAAAGTATATCAAATTTAACCGAATCTACTTTTTTCTCTCATAATCTATTTTTCCTCCCAGGTCTATTAATAAAAAGGAAATATAGTATTTTTTTCAAATGACCAAGTCAAAAATGATTGTTAACACCAATACCATAACCTTTCCATTGGTATGTTTTTGTTCAAGTTGAAAGTAGAAGCCTAAAATTTCAAACTCTTTGTGCTAGTTGTTGGCTTCCAACTAATTTTAAGAGCATCCTCAATGCTTCAAGTCATTCGCTTCAAGTCTTCAATGACTTGAAGCATTTAATCCATTCAATGTATACTATACTTATAAACTAAAACTTTTGAGAAAGACTTGGTGTATGCCAAGTCTTTGTGTAAAGCTTTTCAAAAAGCTTTCAAAAAGCTATTGATGCAACGCTAAAAACACTACTAAAAGACTTCTTAGAACAGGAAAAAGCTTTTTGCCCGTTTGAAGCATTGTAGATGCTCTAAGTGCTACATGGCCAAATGATTACAAAAAGTCACTGAATTTTAGGCCAGACCTCAAAAACAAGAATCACACCTCATCTTTTATATAACACAAGTTGCAGTGGAATCATGTACTATATTTATTTTCCTATACAGCTCGCAGTCAACCGAACTACATATCAGAAACCTCCATGACTCTACATTCTTCCATTCCTACTCACCTATTCTAATCACAAACATATATGTTGAAAACAACCACTTCTTTACTTATAGCTGAGATGGAGGTGAAGCTATCTTACTGTCTCGTCGCGGTGCTATATTTGTTCACGGTTGCGCGTTTAAGTTATGCAAGCAGAAGTCATTTTTCGGGTTCTTGGAAGAACGTTGAGGTTCTAAAGCATCTGAATCGTTTGAATAAACATGCAATTCAAACCATCAAGGTTTGTTATCCCTCTTTTTGTTGCTTCGTAATTCATCGTTGGTCTGCTCATATATTCGCTAGTAATAGATTTCATAGACTAAACTGTTGATTAATTGAATACAAATTCCTAGAATGGAAAAAAAAATTAAAACAAGTCTGTAGCATTTTGGTTCATTTATCCTTTAGACTTCAAAAATAGTAATGACAAATAAAAAAACCATAATATGTGAACAGAGTCCAGATGGTGATATAATTGATTGTGTTCAAATCTCACATCAACCGGCGTTTGATCATCCGTTTCTCAAAAACCATACCATTCAGGTACATTTTTCCAAGCTCAAGCTCTATATATATGTACTATGTAACTATGCTGAATAGAATATGATGTTTTAATTCGTGGATAACAATAGATGAAACCAAGTTATCATCCAAATTTGATAAATGATGAGAACATCAAAGTTTCAACCATGACGAAAGCTTTGAAAGATGTATCATCATCAAGACAGGAAGTAATTAGTCAATTGTGGCATTCAAACGGAAAATGCGCAAAAGGGACAATCCCGATAAGAAGAACAAAGAAAGAAGATATACTCAGAGCTAGTTCCGTTAAAAGATATGGTAAGAAGAAGAGTTTCTCTAGTGTTGCTCTACCAAGCTCCATTGATCCAGACCACATTGATCAGAATGGCCATCAGGTAATTCTATCAGCCTTGCACATCATTAATGAATCTAATGCATTTTTCTTATTTTATAAATTGCTGATATTTTGGATTTAATATAGCATGCAATTGCGTATACAAAAGGACAATTTTATGGAGCAAAAGCAACTATGAATGTTTGGAACCCGAATATACAACAGTCTAACGAATTCAGTTTGTCTCAAATTTGGATATTGGGAGGCTCTTTTGCTTCAGATCTCAATAGCATCGAAGCTGGTTGGCAGGTTGTCGATTCATCCTTCATCTTATTCTCGTATCAAGTAAAAATTAAGATATTAAAACGACCATCTTATAACATAAAAAGCTTTTTATTATCTTTGAAAACAGGTTAGTCCGGACTTGTATGGCGATAACAACACAAGACTCTTCACTTACTGGACTGTAAGTTTATGTGTATTTATTTTGATATGTGTAAATTTTTATGAAATTCAGAATAGTATTAATCACATAGGATTCTAGTGACTGGTTATATTAAAGGGTATCAAATGATTTTACAATATTTTGGGCAGAGTGATGCATATCAAGCAACAGGTTGTTACAACCTTTTGTGCTCAGGATTTATTCAAATCAACAATGAGATTGCAATGGGAGGCAGCATATCTCCTATTTCAGAATTTCATGGTTCACAATATGATATCACTATACTTATCTGGAAGGTATCTTTTCCAAATACCTCATCATGTAGCTTTATATAATTTGAGTTGTTATACCCTTATAAACTATGATTTATATGACCATCCTATACTGAAATTAGTTTAAAATAGGATCTTAAATATTCATTTACATGGAAATTGCAGAAGGAATCTCTGGCATTTGTTCCTCTTGTCAGGAATTTTTGTTTTTGATTCTGTATTTAAGCATGCATGCTTGTTTTTTCTTCAACTGACAATATTGTTTAATCTTGAACTAACAAATATGTAATTCTGGAGTCATATACATGTGTGTCTTATTATATTCTTACATGTATCAATAAACAATGACAAAAATTATTTTATTCAACAAAAACAGATCCAAGACAATGTTATGTATAGTAGCATTTTAGTTATACAATCAAAACGACAATGTGCCAACAATTTTTAATCAAGGACAACAAGCATACCTCATATACCTTCATTTAACATTTAACATAGATAATTTATGAAGGTTTTATAATATAATGGCCTTATGTTCATGGGTAGAATTATCGGTGAACAAGGCACGAATTGTGCCAGCACTATGTTTAATTATATATCATTTTTGTGGATAGGATCCAGGGGACGGGAACTGGTGGATGCAGTTTGGGAATGGAAAAGTTTTAGGATATTGGCCATCCACATTGTTTTCATACCTAAGAGAGAGCGCATCGTTGATAGAGTGGGGTGGGGAGGTCGTGAACACAGCGTCAGACGGGCAGCACACGACTACACAAATGGGCAGCGGTCAGTTCCCTCAAGAAGGGTTTAGTATAGCAAGTTATTTCAGAAATATCGAAATAGTGGATGATTCCAACAATCTAAGGGATCCTAAAGACATGAACACCTTCACTGAGCAACCCAATTGCTATGATATTCAAACGGGCAACAATGGTAATTGGGGTAACTACTTTTACTATGGCGGACCTGGTCGAAACCAAAACTGCCAATGAAAAGATGGATCCAGGGGCGAGTTTAGTTACATAACGCTTGGTAACAGAGTTACTGTGTTACCAAATATTACTGTGTTTATTAGATACTTAAATTAATGAACTATATATACTCAATGAAATGTTGCATGCTATGAAAGTTTTTGGTTTCTAAGTTGGGACTTTTTTTTATCGACTCCAGATCTCCACGAAGGATAATCGAATTTGTCAGTTTTTTTTTTTTTTTTTTTTTTTTTTTTTTTTTTTGGTGATAATATGTTGTATAAAATGGATTACGCTTTGGCTTACTAGGTGGGTACACAAACATAGACTCGTTTCCAGATACAAACGTTTTTTAGTTTTTTCTAACAAATACAAAGAATCATAGACTCGTTCCCAGCGACGATCTCCAAACAAATATCATTAAAAGGAGCTCAAATTTCATATAGGTACGTAAACATCGGAAAAGTCGAAATAAAGACATTAATATTACATAAATAAATATATATGATATGATCCAGTACACAAACGTCTCATTGCATGTTGATCCCTTATGAATAGGGCAACACACTTATTATATAATTATAAAACCATCATAAATACTGTAAACTATAGATTTACTAGCTCAAACACAAGACCCAACCAACTATTGCTCCTTATGTGCATGATCATAGAAGCAACTCCCATTCATTATCTCCCACGACTTAAGTGATTCTGCAAAAATATACACAGTACTTATTAGTTAAACATCAAATTTCGATAATGGTTTCCCAATTTACAACACACTTTTTGACTATTAATAACAGATATATGTATAGCGACGTTTTAAATGTGGACGTACCTTTGGACTTTCCTGTAGTCTAGCTTAGTATATGAAACCAACAATATTAGTGGCTAACTTGCAACAATAGGCTACGAGAATTGTTAATAATGTTTAACTTTTTCATACTACGTCATTTGATTGAAGTAAGTTGCGTTGATAGACTGTGTGTCGCTTATTTTATTTTTATATTTTCCTGCTCTAATTTGCGAAGAGGAAGTAAACGATAATTCTATTTCACACGAGCATTAAAGCTTGATTAAACTGATCCATGGCATAGTAAGTTAATTTACATCAAATGTACATTGTTGAAATCTCTTGGTACATTGAGCATATAGCCGTCATTGACAAGTGACACATTCGATCCAGTGATGTGTTATTATTTTGTAGTAGTCTATTTTTTCCAATAAAGAGATTACAGTAACTTACTTGGTGCAGTCAACGTTGGGTGAGATGCTATAGCCCAAACTAATACCACAATTTCCAGGAAGTGATTTAGCTAGCGCAGGATTGGCGCTTAGGCTTTTGGAAGCCGATTTTAGGCATCCACAAGCAGTTTGTCTGTCAGCAGTTGTACTAGCAGCTGCCGCAAGAGCCTTAGCGCCAGTGCAACAAGCAGACGGAGGCATCCCGCTCCCACTCTTTAGGTAACTCACGCAAGGAGATACATCTTTAATAACCGTGCTACATGAAATTGCACCATGGGAGGAAGGTACAAACAAGAGAATTAGCGACACAACTATAATCGCTAAAAATGCTGTTACTTGGGAGGAACCCTTCATATTGAAATTATGTATATATGATATAACTTAATTTTGTAGACTTAGTTTTGATCTTTGGAGCTGATTAGTGGTGCTTTTTATAGGGTGATTTGAAGTAGATGGTCACTATAGAAGATATATATTTTATGTGTTTGGTAAATTAATTAGTGATTGAGTGCAAGTAAAATGGAAAAGTTTTTCCAAACTCTTGGCTTTCTAATTTATGTTTATAATAATAAAGTAAAAAAAAACACTTGTATCTAAGTCAATGGATGAATACCTTTTTTAAATTACGTATATCTATTGTTGTTTAGTTTTTTTCGTGTTTTTTAAGGGAAAAAGATTACGTTAAAAAAAAAGGGGGAAAAAGATTGTTTATATTACTTCAACGACATAATACAAAGAAAAAATCGCTAAGATGAGCAACCAACATAAAACAAAAAGGCACCCCAAAATCTTTTATATAATAAAAGAATTACATCATTTAGGAGTGTTTTTAGAAAATCCTTCTCATTGAAAAAAAATATTAGGCCAATAGGTGAGCTCGATTTCGCCACCTAAGCAAAATCATGTGATGTGATTGGTTAATAAAAGTCAAAATTAAATTGATTTTGGTCAAACTTTAATAAATTTGGTGGAGAAATTTGGTTGATAAAAAAAATACATAAAAATATAGGTGTCAAATTTGTGAAAACAAAGACTTAAAAAAAAATGAGGTAATTAATAAAACTTTAGTGGTTGGGTTTTATAAAAATTATATAGAGTTAAGTGTAATATTATAAACCTCCATGTTTTTTAGTAATAACTTTGGATTATAAACAAATGCACCCTTATACTTTATACCCTTTAAACTTTATATCTTAAAAAATATAATGATATGTTGTTTTAAAATAATAACATATAAATTTACATAAGATTATAAGTATCAATGTTTTTACTATATACATTCAATAAGGACTCATTTATTTTTAGAATAACCTACGTGGACACGAGTTTACATTTTAAATACCGCTAAATTACTGAAAACGGGAATATAACTATCAAATTGTAAGCACGGTTTACTTTAATATAAAAATAAATATACACGATTGTACTTATAACAATGATTCATGTAATTCTTATTTATTTATATAAGGCTATCTAGAAAAACATTTTTATAAAACGTCAACATAATATCAACGCTCATTATAAAATAAGTATACTTTAACTTTATCAACGCTCATTATGTGCTATTAAACTTGCATCATGTGTACAACATAATATCAGTAGTGAAATTTAAATAACAACATCAACATCTTTGTCAGCTAAATAAAATTAAATCTTCATTTACCTAATATAAATATTTACAAATATTTTACCAAATTCTAATGGATATTAATGTACAATGAAAAACTCGTGCATAAGTATTAGTTGTACTTATATCACAATTTTCATGGGCAAATTCTTATATGTGTATATACTGAACTAAAATGTTAAAATAAATTTGATTTATGTATAAGTTTCGTGCGTGCACGAAACTTATAACTATATAATTATATGCAATTACCTTTAAAGACACAATATTCAGTATTAATACAGTAATTTTTTTTTGTCAAAACCCTGTGCGTGCACAGGTATTATATCATTGGTCATGTGTTTCGTATTCATTGAATCTGATTTGTTATGATTTGTGTTAGTGAGAGCCTGAGGCTATCTTAGATTGACAGGATTAAGTCATGAGAAATAAAACTATTCCGTTGTGAAGATTCTTTCGGAAGAACCTCTCCGAGTGTGAGGCTAATTATTGTCATTTCATTCATGATTTGGTACTTATCAGTCTATAGGCTGAGAAGATCATATTCATCTTTAAAAGATGTGATATAAGTTAAGTCAGTTTGCATCTCAGAAACTAATACTTATTCAAAAGCTATAAATTTGTCATTAACTCTATTCATGGAAGGCTCGATATAGGTTTTCAAGAGCTTTTTGACTTCCTTCAAGATTTCCATTTCATAAGAATTGGATTTCAAAAGTTCAGCCAATTAAATTTTTTTCTTTCCACGAATAACGGCCAATGTACAATTTATCTGATTTTTTAAATTACAAAAGCTTATTCTCGCTGAACTCTCATATTTTTGAGGATCATATGGGTTTTCAGAAAGCCATTCTACATGTTTATCCACATTTGTTAATTTTCGTAAAAGAATGTTTTCCTGGTTTCTCAAACCATAATATGCACTAAATTAGGAAAAAATTGTGTCCTCTTGTTTAACTTTCGAACGTTTTTTAATTTTCTTCTTGAGAGATGTGATTAGGAACAAAAAAGCAATCTTTGAAGGTATCACGTCTCATGTAATCAGCATTATACAAACTAGGTTCAATATGTTTAACCATTTCAAGATAAGATGGTTTAGGACTGCTAATACCATGTTTTAGATCCAAAATTGATCTGGTTTGGGCATTAACATGTGTACAGTTTGAATAGTCTGATCAGTAGTGCGAAGTTTAGTTTCAGCTTTTGTTGATCGTTGAATACAATTAGCTTTATCCTCATTGAGTTTTGAAACTTCATTTTCATAATTCTTTTTAATGTTACCAAAAGTTGAAATATTTCGTTTAAATGAAAAATCTCATTTGTAACTCAAGAATTTGATGTTTTAGCACTAATGGTCGTTCAGACTGTTCATCATGTAACATGTTTTTGATTTTCTTTTCTAAAGAAGCACTTTTATCTTATTCAAATTTTTATCAAGTTAGCATAATTTTAAATTTGAGATTGAATGGTGGCATAATTTTGAAGCATATCATGTTGATCTTGACTTGTTGATTCATAATTACATTCTATACTTGTAGTGGATAATTGAAGATCATCAATTGCAGATGTTAAGCTGCATGTGTTGATTTCATTTATCTTATTACTTGTTAGAATGTTTCCAAGAATTAATTCATCAAGATCATCGTTGTATTCATTGTCAGAGAAAAGGTGTAACTCATTGAATAGGCTTGCTGTGTTGTCGGAGTCATAATTCAGAGATGCCTCAGATGTGTCGTCGAATGCTACTTCAAAGCCATCCATGTCTTCAATGTGTGCCATGAAAGCCATGCTTGGTCCTAATGGTTCTGCTTCATCATCCATATCTTTCATGAAATTGAGCATCTCTTTATCCAACTCACATCTAGATTCCATCTTCAGAGCAAGCAACATCTTCTTCTTGTAGTATTCTGAGTCACGAATCTTGCTCTTGGTTTTTGTGTTGTTTCTTTTTCCATGAGAAGATGAATTATCAATTGACCTGTTAGAAGTAGCAATCATTTTGTTCTTGCCTTTGCTGTTACGAGTGTATTACTGAAGATTATTACCAAGCTTAACCATGCTATGAATGAGTGATTGTTCATTATCATCATTTATTGTTGCAGGGTGGTGACTTGGGTTAATCTCTCGTTCATAGTTAGGAGTGAATAATATTCCATCCTTGTCAAAGTTTATGGTGCCATGACGTTCAGTGTGAGGAGGAATTGGTAGATCTGGTGATGATGATTCAGAGAGAAAGTTTCGCAAGTGATCCATATGGAAATAAGTTCTATTATTAAGATCTCTTCTGATGAGTTGATGTTCTTCATTCTGATGCAACGATGCTAGAGCTTGCCACATATCATGATCATTGTTATGTTGATCCACATGCAGATAAAGGTTGTTTGAAATAGCTAACATGATGAAGTGCTTTGCTCAAAATTCGACTCGATATTGATCAAGTTCATCTTTATTCAAGTCATCTTGTATTTGAAGTTTTTTGAATTCTGGATGACTTGGATCAACAATGAGTTTCATTTCATATGCACTATTTCTAATTGAATTGAGCATGTGCGCATCATCAAAGTTTGTGAGCCATGACTTAAACCTCAATGACCAATTTGTGTAGGATCCTTGCAGTAGCATAGGTGGTCTAGCATTTGTTCCTAACATCATTGCAGCATAGCTTGTATCATGAGAAGTAGACATTATGTTGTTGGATCTTTGATATGAGATGTTGTTTTCTTTGAAAGTTGTGTTTTAGCTTGTTGTTATAGAAATTGTTGAAGTATTGATTGCTAGATGTTTGTGATGATAAGTTGATTAAAGTCTCTTAAAGTTTTCAAACTAATTAAGTTTGATTAATTTGAAGTTCAATTTTAGTGGAATGGACAAAGTCTAGTAATCAAGGTCTCGCAACACAAAATCTTGCAAACAGTAGTTGTCGCAACAATCTCTTGTAAAACGGGCAAAGTTTTCTTTCGTAAACAGTGGGTAACAGTAGGTCTCGCAAAGGAGGTATCACAAGCTTCTTCTATCGCAACTTATAGTAGAATCTATCACAACAATTTCTTGCGATTTGGGCAGAGCTTTCTTTCGTAAACAGTGGGTAACAAAAAGCTTCGCAAAGCTAGTATCACAAGAACCAGTCTTGCACACCAATAACAAAGACTATCACAACCCAAAACTTGCAGCTAATTACTATCGCAAAAAGCTATCGCAATCAGAAAAAGGTATCGCAACCTATTCTCAGCCATCTATCGCTAAAAAAACCTAATTTTGCCAAAAAATTTGCGAACAAAATCTTGTGAGCAAAAGTAAACCCTATGTTTACGAGCAAAAGTACATTTTTTCAAACCGTTTTATCTACGTTTTTAAGCACAAATCTTCACCAAATCCATAAAGTGTTTATATAGAATGATGAAAAATATTTCCTTAATCTCTAAAACATTTTTCTAATACAAGTTTATAAGATTAAACACGTTAATGAAAGATCTTAATAAAGTCGTACAAGAAAAAAAATGTTTTAGAGAGAGAAAGTTTTTAGAAATCTATAAAACTGAAAACTTTACTACTAATGAAGATCTAAACGAAGCTAAAACACTACTAGATGAAACAACTAATCATACTTAGCTCTTGATACCAATTGTTGTTCCCAAATATCACGTCTACTATTAATATAAAAGTTATAAAGTGGGTGTGGACACTTTATTTTAGAAAGAGAAACGAGAGAGAAAATAAGAAAGTCTCGCAAGACATTTGGATAACACACACCTCATTACCCATGAGGTATGGGGTATTTATACTTATACATACGTCTAGCATCCCCTCACAACTATACAAGTGTTGCGAGGGTGAATTGCTGACGCAAAGTTACTCATAGTTACACAACGTACCCTAATCTATAACAAAAGATAAATAGAAGTCCATGCTCTAATGATTTACACTTTTCGTGTTACAACACCGGCATTTTTCCAGGTTAATATTTGACTAATAACTTGAAACTTTCATTTTTAACATTTACCTGTTTAAGTGAAACTAAAACCAAGAGGTTACCTCGCGTATTGCGAAAATCATCTTTGAAAGCGTACCGGCTTTAGACTAAGATTAGTCTATACATAACTAGCATGTTATGATTTTACGAGCATATTCTATATGTTACGTGCATTTATATTACGAGCTTACATAAAACACTCAAGATTGCATTAAACATTCATGCATGCATGCATTTTACACCACATTTGTATTTAATCTAGTATACAAACAAACGTAACAATTTAAATTTTGAAAACATTTCCTCCCTCCCCCCTCCTTGGTACCCCATGACTGGCTACCCTACACAAACACACACACAGGGTTTTTGTTATGTTGTGTAACAATATGTACCCTTTTGTTTTCTAGTATCACTTGGACACTAGTCTTGTACCCACCCATATTAACCTCAACTAACTTTGTCCATTACCAATATTGAACACACAACCTTGGTACCATTCCTTCTTACCTTAACCATATTACTACAATATTTCACTATAAAAGCAAACTAGCTAGTCACTCATTCTCACTTGCAGAAACAAAATTCTCTCTTCCTTTTGCTTTCCAAAACACATGACCCACACGCACATATAAATTTTCTTCAAGTTTTCAAGAGTCTTGCAAAAGATTTGGGTGATAGGTTATTTGGTTAGTGCTTTAGTTTAAATATTTGAGGTTATTTATACATAGTTTGGGTTATACTAGCTCTTTGATTTTCA
This sequence comes from Chrysanthemum makinoi, assembly GCA_910596185.1. Taxonomy (NCBI): domain Eukaryota; kingdom Viridiplantae; phylum Streptophyta; class Magnoliopsida; order Asterales; family Asteraceae; genus Chrysanthemum; species Chrysanthemum makinoi. The sequence continues at coordinate 231,197,390 of OU343218.1, forward strand.
CTCTACTTCATCTCTAATAAGCTTCATTTACTACTCATTTCATTTTACATAACTCATTTCATTTTACATACATCATTTCTACATCTATTTACATCATCTATGCTTGTTTGTGTTTAAAAATATTGTTTTAAAAAGAAAAGTGTAAAAGAATTCATGATGTGTTCTTAATCTCGATTTGTCATTTAAAAAGGGTTTGATTAGGGGTGAAAATGAGCCGAGCCGCTCGTAAAAAGCTCTGGATCGTATCGGTAAAAAGCTCGAACGAACCGAGCCTAAACAAGCTTGAGCCTGAGTTTGAGCTCATTTATTAATCAAGCTCGAGCCCGAGCTTTACATACAAAGCTCGTTTGGGCTCGCGAGCCTAAACGAGCCTAAACAAAATTATAATATTTTAAATATTAAACATATATACGAGCCGAGCTCGAGCTTATTAACTATCTTAATAAAGATATATTATGAACCGAGCTCGAGCTCGAGCCAAGCTTTATGTTTTCATTTCCAAATCATATAAACGAGCCGAGCCTATATAACATACCACGAGCCGAGCTCGAGCTTAAAATTAATGGCTCGAAACGAGCCGAGCTCGAGCTTTTTAAAACTTAAACGAGCAGATCTCGAGCTCTGGCAGGCTCGGGCTTGGCTCGGCTCGTTTCCACCCCTAGGCTTGATATTAATATATGTTACAACACTTATTTATAAGGTTATGAGTTTGTATTGTTCAAAGTTTTAGAACCTCTAGATTTCTTCTAGCCATCTTTATCATGCTTACGATGGTATTTTATGATTCATTTGATATTGCAGAAATGATTGAAAGTATGAAGAATGTTGCAAAACTTGATGTTGAACTTACCATCGAAGAGAGGAATCTGCTTTCAGTTGGATACAAGAATTTCATTAGCCAAGGAGGCTCTGTTGAAAATGAAGTACGAGGTCCTTTGCACTAAAAACAAATTCAGGTTGACTTCAGTCTATGATTTATGATGTCTCATATATGCAATCTTAAAAATCTTCTGGATATACAGGTCATCAAGCTCGGGTTGAGTAGCTGCAAAATCAAGTGAGTTCGCTGCCTAAATTTCTTCCACACCTGGCGTATCAACAAACAAGAACAGGCTGTGATGAGTCTGAGTGAATTCGATAAAGCTAAGATTGTCCACATCTTGGCATGGCAACTTATTATGCGCCTTCTTTCGGTGAGTATCATTGGATATGTATTTTTTGGAGCTCATTTTCTTGGTATTACTTGCTGAATTTGTTTATCCATTTCCTTTTTATTTTTCATTTGCTTGGCATGAGTTATTTTTAAAAAAGTTATTTAGCATCAGTACACTTTTTATAAATTTGTAGTAAAACATAAATTAATACGCAGATTGGAACTTTCAGGTATGCGCAGGCTGTATTCATAATCTGAAAATATGAACAAGTTATTCCAATGGAATGAATTATATGGTCCAGAAGAATCCAGAAAGAAAAAGATTTGAACCTTCAGAATACACTCTTGGACGAAAGCACGACGAAACGGTAATGAAACATTTTATACTAGACTATTTTTCTAACATTTAGAAAAAAGGTGCGTGTTTTAAAAAAAGGTTAGTGTGAATGTTTTACAAAAAAAGGTTATAAAATATCATATAACGGGTTTCAATGGCGGTCAAACAATGTTTAGGTAATACTACCGATTTTGAAAACAAAAAAAACGTGTGTTCGGTACTGCAGTGAAATACCAACAGTAAAACGGTAAATTGGGTCATTTTTAACGGATGTTTGGATGCCTTTTAGTAGGATTTTAGGTGATTTTTGGGCTTGCTACAAAACAACAACAACAACAAAGTAGTATCCCAATTGTTTTTGTAACGAGTTTTGGGTGGTATAAATGGGTGTTCAGGGGATGCTGTAACCATTTATTAAAACCTCTTCTGGTAGAGCTCATCAAGTATAGCAGTTGTTTTGTGTTTTCACCATTAGCGTATCCAAAAAACCTTTTAAAAACAACGTAATCGTCTTGTTGTAGCTTATGGTACTAAAACTAACAAAGATATTTTAAAAAATTGCTTCTAATAAAAATTGTTTAGTTATTTTCACCATTGTGTTTTTTTTCTTTGGTGACAATTCTTACTTTGAACTAATATGTTGACTCTTTGTTCCTATTAATAAAATAATTTTTTACTCTAAAAAATGTTAACATAACTGTAATAAACAGAAACACATTGCCCCGCAGCAATGTGCGGGCAAACCCGCTCGTTACTTGTAGCATTTGAAAACAGCAACGTACGTGTTTAAAAAAATATAGATGGTTCTGGACTTCTGGTATATCATTGAACCAGGGGAAATTAAATAAGATTCAACGTTAACTTATAAAGGAAGGTTTACAACTCATGCATGGTAATACCCCACGAATGGATTTCCCAACAACTTATTGTACTCTACTACTCCGTAATAATACATATTCATTGCATGTTTAAGTTATCAGATGAGAGTTAATTTCAAAAACTTTGGTTTTCTGACTTGATCAAAGTATCTAAATATGTATTTTGGTTGTTCACTAGTAGTTTTCTTGCATAGCCAATTTCGTTAAGAAATCAATATTATATCTTCATGCCTAATGACTCCAATGATAATTAATTGAGCAAAATCTAACAGGCCGAAGAAATTTTTTTAACCGTTTAATCTATCTTTTCTTTCTTTGAACATAATATGCGTTATATTTTTCAAATTTTGTCTAAACATGTATACTGCAAATGTTCTGCTATTTAATTATAAATCTTAGTCAATATGTGCTGTTAAGAGATACATTACAAAAAAAAAAAATAAAAAAAAAAATCCCTTGATCTAGTCATCCTATTTATGGCTAGTCACCGAAAACATAAAACAAAGTAAAACCGATTCAAATTTGTAAATTGGTGTTCGGGTGAAAACAAACCGAACCGTGTAAGTATTCAGTTTCCGGTTCGGTTATGGTTTTTGTTGTTCCCGTTTCACAGTTACCTTAAAACAATAAAGACAACTAATTGTGAATTATGACTGAAGTAACGCAAGTAAAGATAAGTTTTAATAAGATAAACACACTGAGTATTTTTCTTCGTTTATATTCTTTATTAAAACGAATAAAAAAGAATACATTACCCAAGTTGTAACATCTCGCCTACTGCACCACAATATTGTCCGCTTTGCCCGCAGGCTCACGGCTTTGTTTTTGTGGCTTCATTTGAATACTTCCCGGCAGGTCACCCAAGCCAGTACTACTCTCACATGAGCACGCTTAACTGTCAGTTCCTAAGAACTAGCTCCACCCGCAGTAGACCACAAAACGCGTTGTGTCATTGTAAGGCGAATGTTATCTTATGAGCCCAGCATCTCTCCAGGCCACAACCGATATGGGATTTGCCTAGGGTGTTACACAAGTACTTGCGGAGTAGTACTTGGGATTGAAATGACAAGTATGGTATGCCTCCTTTCTAAGCTTAGGCTAAGTCTAAGCACAACTACACAGGAACCACTGAGCTATCTCAGGGACATAGTTGTATTTGGAGGAGTGAAAGATTGCTTGTGTGTGTGTTTTACAATTAATGCACAAGCTTGAATCTTTCACTCCAACTCTTATGCTATTTATACAAGTATGGTTACAGAAGACAAAATACTGATGTATTTTCTCTCTGTTTACGATGGCTATTTAGAGTAAGTGACAAGGCTGCTTTTTTCTTGTCAGTGATGACACTGAGCCTGATAGTTAGCGATTCAGGGAAAGTTTGACTTTGGTTGATAAGGACTTCGTCTTATCTGTTCAAACTTATCCCGCCTTGTCCCGCTCATTCTTCAATCTTCTCAGCCTTCAGTCTTTATCTTCAGTATTGTCTTCAGTGGTAGTAGTTGGTGAGCAGTTTCGGGATTCAGTGATTTATTGTCATCACTCAATGAATCCACCATCTTCTTCTTGACTCAGTCTTCACCCCTTAAGTTTCGCCTTACTGAGTGGAGAGACTTCTTCTTTGTCTCTTACTAAGTATCCCGAAGACAGCTCACTGAGTGGCTATGCGCTCAGTGACTTGTTAGTGTTTAAGGATCTAAACACTTAGGGTATTTTCTATTCAAATCTTAGAATTAACAGGTTTGGGTATTCACTGAACCCAACAGTCTCCCCCTATTTGGATATACAAATGGCCTAAGTGTTTGATCAGTGTAAGTGAGCAAATGGCTTCTTCTTACACTGAATGTACTAATGAATATAATAAGGAACACTAAATATTTTAACAAAACATACGTCGTTTATTCATCAGGTTATAAAGTTCCTATCACTAGTACAAAAGATAAAATGATAAAGCATTTAATGATGTCATTCAAGGTGGATTCCCAGTGCTTCTAGCTTTGGTTTCTTTGAGATGAGGGTTGCTTTGTCAGGATGCTCTCTTATCTTGGCATTCAGGTCAGCGCAGAACCTGATGTTTTCAAGAGATTTGATTTGAGAGGCCACTGGTAAGTAACTTGCCATTGTAGCCACGCCAGCCTGATCAATGTCACTCCATCTCTGGAATGCTGGGTTCCCATAGACATCAATGAAGAAAAGTCCCCTTTTAGGCTTTTCTATGACTAAGCAGTTCACAAATTTAACCCCTTTAGGAAGCTCCCTGTTACAGTCAAAGCCAGGAACCTTGGCTTCAGGCTCAGATTCAACCCTTTTTCTTTTATCTTGGGATGGTTGAGGTTGAGATCCTTGAGCTTCAGTAAGAGTTGACTGTATCCCAAGCTGAGCTGGTGCATCCCTTAGTCTCTCATAACGCTTGCTGAGGGATTTCATCAACTCTTTGACCACCACATTTTGCTTCTTTTCAATGATGGGGCCAAGTTCATCAAGCTCAGTGATCCCAAAGTCAGTGAACTTCAAGGGATCATGAACCTCAAAATACCTTTTATCATCCCCCCTGTAGACATTCATTGCCAGTAATTTAGATCTGGGGATGATTTTTACATCAGTGATTTTTTCAGGTGCCCTTCTGCTTGTCATGGTCCAATTGTAATGATCAATTCTTTCTTGCCTGATTGCAGCATTCCTCTTGTTCTTTTCATCCATTTTCCTTTTAAAGGTAGCCAACCCAGCATCCTGAGCTGCTTTGAACTTTTGGCCTGCTCCTTTTTCAAGATTTTTAGGATTAATCCCTATCTTTTCAGATTCTTCAAAGACTGCTTTGACCAGGGCTTCTCTGCTTTTCTTTTCCTCTTCAGCCTGTTTCTTTCGTTTGTCTTCCTTATCAAGGTAGGCACTTAGCTGTTCAGGAGTAAGCATGTACTTAATGCCACCAATTTCATAGGGAATCTTGACAGGCTCTGTTGTGGTCATGATAGCCTTGCCTTTGTCCTGAGCAGATGAAGAGGATGATACCAGTGGGGGTGTAGTAGTGACTACTAGTGTTGTTGTTGTTGTTGTCACTGAGGTTGTTTTTGTGATTGGTGTTCCTGATGGTGGGATTAATGAGATTGGTGTGGCTGATACAGGTTGAGTTGGCTCCCCCTCAGTGTGAGAGGGAGTTTCTTCACCAACTCTCTCCCCCTCAACTGTTGCCGTAGAGTCAGTGAGGGCAAGAGTTGGATGTGACACTGAGGGAGAAGGAGCAGCTTGACCTTTGAAGGCTAGGTAGATCTCCGAGACCATGGACTTGATGTCAGATGTATCTTGTTGAAGACTGGTGACCTTTTCAGCAAGATTGGCCTGAGATAATTCTAGTGCTGTCATTCTAGGCCCGAGATTCCAGGCCATAGAAGAAGATGATTTAGACAGATCAGCAACCTTTGTGTCTAATGAACCCAGGGTGGATTGAAGAGACTGTACTGAGGAGCTAAGACCCTAAATATTTGCAGTGTTGAGCATGTTGATCATTTCAGTGAGACTGGAGGAATTTTTCATGTAGACCTCAGTAGCCTCTAGCACTTTAGAGTTGAGGGCTGGGTCTTCTTTGACAGATTACCTGATTTCATCTAGCTTGCTGTAAATATCCTGAAAGTATTTGAGAAACTTCTTCAGGTTGTCATCCAGCCTGTGTAGGTGATCATACATGAGATCCCTGTGCTCATTAGTGTTCGCACAGGTAGCAACCACTTTAGCTTTCTAATTGGCATAACTGGCAGCGGCTTCAACATGCTGATCCCAGAGAGTATCAGTAACACCAGTGTATAGCCTCCTTGTAGCCCTTTTTATCCACATAACAAGCCGCCTTTTAGTGAGTGGAAGAGTGTTGTCATATTGCTTCCATTCATAAGAGGTTGAAGAGTCTGAGGAAGTAGAGGAGTCATCATCGACTTGAAAGGGTGACTCCTCAGGCTCCTTTGAATCAGGCTGATGTTCTTGTTCTTGTTGTTGAACATCAGCATCCATTTCTTCTCCAGTAGAAAGGATTTTGTCCTCATTGTCAGCAGCAAGTTCCTCATCAGAAAATAGAATGTCATTTACCTCAGCAACTATAAGAAGACCAGTGGGGGTGATGGGTTCCGTATCAGCGGGTGGTTTTTGTCCCTCTGAGTCTTTGTCCCTAGTGACCCCTTAGACACTGATGGGTTTTTCCCAGTGTCTTCTCCGGAGTCAGGATTGGTTGTGAGTTCCATATCGGCGGGTTGTTCCTTTCCCTCCGAGTCTTTGTCCCTCGATGCTCCTTCAAGCACTGGTGGGTGTTTCCCAGTGCCATCCTTAGAAGCAATGGCAGTGATATCCCTATCAGTGGGTTGTTCGTTTCCCCCCTGAGTCTTTGGGATCAGTAGTTGTGCCCTCGGACAAAAGTTGTGTTTTGTGAGTGTCCTCACCGAGCTAAGTGGAAGGCGCTCCCCTACCAGGGAGTTTTATGTTTCCCTCTGGATCTTGGGGAGTAGTCTTTGGGACCAAGGGCACTGATTGTGATGTATTAGTGTCATTCGATGTCACCAGGGTGGATGTTGATTGGTCTCCTTTGGGTGGCTTATCAGTCTGGGGCTTTCTTTGCCTTTTAGGCTGTGCTCCAGAAGCCTCAGGGCCCTGAGACTTGGGTTTGGTTTTAGTCCCAGTCTGAGACTTCCCCTTTCTCTTTTTAGGAGCAGGGTTTGTAGACACTGAATCCCTCTGGTTGTTTACAGCAACCATATGGGCCGTCAATTCAATTTCAGTGACAAGGGATGGGTCTTTTTGAAAATTTGAAGGGCTCATGATGGCAGCTAAAGCACCATATTTGTATTCTTGAGGATAATTGTAACCCAGTAACACTTGTAAAGCACATGAGACAAACCTAGGGTAAGAAACGTATTTTGCCCTAGTTTTACTCAGTATCTTGGTTACGAGATCACTGTAAATGATCTCCCCAATGTCGACATCAGTCCCAGTTATCAAGCTGTATGGCATCATCAACTAAATAGAATTAACATGTTCAGTGGATGAATGGTTCCCGTCGAGAACCTGAATCACAAAATTGAACAGGATCTTCCAAGCCAAGGGAAAAGAGTTCTTGGTGACTGGGGTTCAGTCCAAAATTTTTGGATCCAAAACAATTTTACCCAACTCAGCATTAATAGTAGCTGGTTCAGGGTGAGCAACATATTTTCCTGGATTATAGTCAAGCCTTGTAGATGTACAAAAGGTTTTATAATCCAAGGTGACTGATTGTTCCCCATTTAAAATTGAGAATTTGATGAGAAACTCCCTGAGTGGTCTGAGGTCTATCTCATCAGTTGTGGGTGTCGGGTCATAGGCCACTATAGTTGCCCAAAAGTCTCTGAGGAGGTTTTGGTACAGTATTGAAGGGGACTGAACCAAGGCCTTTTTAAGTGGGCAGTTTAGCAAAAACTTCATGATTCCCTTATAGACTGGGACATCATGTGGGAATTCAAAGTTTCCTATAACATTTTTTGTTTTAAACTCAACATTTTCAAGACTGCTGATAAGGATTTAAAACGTACACTTTTAAGAGGTAAATTAAACCCTTAATTTACCACTTTTATATCCGTTACTACTTAATTTCGTTCCTTTTAACTTTTTAGGTCTCTTGGAAGCAAAATGCTGGAATGATGCATATTTGGACGAAAAGGAGTGAATATATGAAGAAAATGGCTAAGTCAAGATCGAAGACACTCAAGCTGCTGGAATTGAAGCTGACGGCGTCCCAATCAAAGGGCGACGCCGTCCCTCTACACGTAATAAAATTTGTGACGACTCAGTAGACTTTTTGGTAAAATACACCTGACGGCGTCAGGCTTTGAAGAGGAAGGGCGTCATGAAGACTTTTCATCCCAGACGACCTAGATCCAGAATCAGACGACATCACTACTGAAGCCCGACGACGTCACAACTACAATGTGACGCCATCCCAACTATTGCTTGGCCAAGATGAAACCCTAATGACGGCGATCTGACGGCGTCCCACCTATAAGGCGACACCGTCGCAAGTGTAAAATTATATATAAAAATCGAATTTTCAGAGTTTTAGGAGGTAGACTCGTGGAGTAAAACCCCTAAACTTTTGTAGTCCGACTTGGACAATATCTTAGGGTTCTCAAACCCTATTTTACATCAAGATATTTTACTTCATTGATTTCATTATGTCTTCGACTGAATGTCTGTATGCTTGTGTGTTTAACATGTCCGGCTATATTTCTTGTGTGTTTGCTTAGATCTATGAAACCTAGTTATTAATTATTGATTGGTTGTCTCTTATCTTAATTATAATTGGCTTATGAGTGTACTAGGCTATTGTTGTGTTTAAATGCTTGAGTAATCTTTGTGAACCTTATTTTATGAGTCACTTAGCGGATTTGTAGGCTAAACATCCAAAGATAACCCTTAAAGTTAGTTTATGAATCTTAGAGATTTTCGTAGGCGATAACCTTAAGGTAGTCTCAAAGAGTTAGGGAAAAAGGCATACCCTATGACCTTAGAAAACACAACGCGTTAAGAATAAGGACGTGACAATTCAACCACCAATAAAAGATAACTAGGGAGTAATAGTATCTAGGTAGACATATTTTTAATCATCATACGAGCACACATCAATAGACATAAGACTACCCGTAGTTTAGATAATTAGATAGTAGAAGTAATCGGTAGAAGTACCCCCCCCCCCAATCCAAACCCTGAGATTTTACCCCTAGATTTCTAAAAAAATATATAAAAAGATAAAAAATAATATTCCTCAACCTCAACCTTAGCGTAGTACACTTCTCACTAGCATTCCTATTCCCCTAGAGAACGATATCAATACCCGAGGCTTACCCCTACAACGATTAGGTTCACTGCCTAGGGTGTTGAAAAACTTGCTCGACGAAAAGGAAGTTCCTTTGACCCAGAACGTGCCTTGTACGCGCATCAAGTTTTTGGTGCCGCTGCCGGGGAATAGAATAGCTAGTTAGATTTCTATCTCGTTTAGGTTCCCTTGCTTGATTCCTATCAAGTAAGATTTTTTCTCATTTTTTGCTTCCTCGTAGTCTATCCCACTTCTTCGTGATTTTGTTCGTAGCCCCATCACTTTTCATCATGGAAGGTGATAACCCGCTACCACATCCACCACTTCCCAACGACCCACCAATCATTGACCCGCCAAGAGGCCGTACTCTTGGTGAATACTCTAGACCAAGCCACCAAGGCTATAGGAACACCATTGAGCTCCCCGATCAAGCTCAAAATACGGCCCTGCGATCCGACACCATCCGGTTGGTGCAAAACGGATGTGCATTCCATGGACTTTGTTCCAAAGATCCTAATCAGCATCTCAAGGACTTCCATAAAATCATTGATTCCATCGACCTTGATGCTACCACACGGGAGACCATGCGCTTGCGTCTCTTCCAATTCTCTCTACGGGACCAAGCTAGTAATTGGCTTGAGCGACTTCCCGCCGGATCCATCTCAAGTTGGGATGATCTCACCACTCGTTTTCTTGCCTAATTTTTCCCACCGGGGAGAACTACTAAACTTAGGAATGAAATCTTGATGTTCCAACAACGTCAAGGTGAATATCTCTACGAGGCATGGACTCGATTCAAGGACTTGCTCCATAAAGTCCCTCATCACGGCATCGATCTTTGGCTTCAAGTCCAAATCTTTTACGATCATGTCAACTTCTCAACTAAGCAATCCATCGACCAAGCAGCCAGTGGCAAACTTAGTGATCTCACCGCGGAAGAATCATGGGGTACAATAGTGGACCTTGCCCTATATGATAACGAAAGTTGGAATAACCCCTGTGAGTTGCCCAAAACCGTCAAGGCAATCTCCTTGCCTCCCATTGACTCACAAAATTCTAATCGTAGGATGCTCGAGCTTGAAGATCAAGTCAAATTCCTAATGAGCTGCTACGAGAATCCTAAGTCTTCGCACCAAGTGAGCAAAATCACTCTACCTTGTGAGTTATGTAGTGGTCCCCACGACACTCTTGATTGCGCAAGACTCTCCGACCAAGCTTTTGCGGACTACGCCTCCACGCGTACCGACGGAGCGAGAGAGAAGTGGTACACTTTCAAGCCCGAGAAAAAAAACTTAGGAAATTCCTACAACCCCTCATGGAGAAATCACCCTAACCTTAGGTGGAGCCAAAACTCAAACCCTCCCCAAAACTCATCTAGTCCACCCAATAGGTCCAACCCTCCAAATACCGGGAATTCCACCAATCTCAAGGCAATGGTGTCTAGGTTTATGTCATCTCAAGAGGCTCGATTGACTAAGCTTGAAGTCGATTTCAAGCAACGACAAGGCGAGATGACAACCAAGCTTAACGCCCGCTTAAAAGCCTTCAATGACCAGGAAATTGGACCACTCCCGAGCGAGACTATAAAGAACCCAAAAGTAAATTCGATTTCATCGACTTCATGTTCTTGCTCACCTTGGGAGAGTTCATATCCATGCCCTTCACACCCGAAAGTTCACCCGATCAACGCCATCAACACGGGTTCCAAGCGATCCCTCATGAGGTACCAAGGACCCAAACCATTGGTCCAACCAAATCTTGAGAAACCCGTCAACCAAGAACCCAAACCTAATCTAGAAGAGGAGTACAAGGAACTCCACCAAGAAAAACCAGTTCTTGAAGTCTTGACTCATCCGCCTTATTATAATGCATTAAAAGAAAAATATGAGCAAGAACTTAAATTAGGAGAACGTGGGTCCGCATTTGAAGTTACCTAAGAAAATAGATGATCTCGGGCTATTCATTCTTCTATGTAGGCTTGGAAATTCTAAACCTTTCGACACTTTAGCTGACTTAGGATCAAGCATCAATCTTCTTCTGTTGTCCCTCCATAGAAACCTTAACCTAGGTAAGATAGAACCAACGAAAACCATCTTAGGTCTAGCGGACAGAAGTATTGCGTATCCGGTAGGGATAATAAAATACATGGTAGTACACGTAGGTCAATTGACTCTTTTGGCGGATTTCCATGTGCTAGACATGAATAAAGACCGGACATGCCCATTGTTAGTAGGAAGAGGATTCTTAGCTACCGCTAGTGCCATAATTGATTGTAAGATGTCTAAGATAGTGGTAGGAGAAGGGATTGCTAGGTCAATTTATGATGTCAAAAAGAATATCTACTACAAAGAGGAAGAAATACCCTACGAGATCATGTTGGATAGAAAACCATCTAGATATGGACCTTGGACTAATAAAGATTTTATAGGTCCTCAACGACCTTTCTATCATGAGGAGGCCTTTGTAAGTGACTCAACTTTCCATGAGAAACCATTGGCTATGGACATGGAAGTGAACCCCGTTCGAGGATGCCTTAGTGTTTAGGAAGATGATCGAGTTCCTAGGAACCTTGCCCGTTAATCTTAACATGAATAAGTGGAAAGTTGAGAGTGAGAAGCCTAAGCATAATTGGAATTGGGATAGACCACCTAATGATGGAAATGGAGAATGGCACATTAGGATGACTGATTGTACAATAATTCGTACGACCAGGCCTTCGATGGTGATCGAAGGGTATGAGGGGTGATATGCTTGCGCCAAACTTGTAGCCAATCTGCAATAAGAAATAATAGACACTTCGTTAAGTGATTGCGCAGGGGTTGGGCACTGCGAACCACCTCCGGCGTGAGAGTAAGTATGTGATATGTGTTGTAAATAATATGAAGTATGTGTAATACTATGTTGAGTGAACATACCATTGAAATGACTCGTCCAACCTATTTATAGGTGAAGAAAATAGCTTGGAGAGTGTTAGCACACGTTTAGGAGATCTGGGGCGCCCCCGATTTATGGTAACCGCTAGGGCTTCATCCCCACTATCTCGGACTTGGAGAGGAAGCTAAGGAAATAGTGGGAACGTGGGGGAAGACAAAGTCAAGGTTCTCCTTTGTCTTGGCGTCTTCAAGAGAAGACACCGAAGGGCATAGGCCTTCGGTTGGCGAATTCCCAACTGGTAACCATGTCAATGATGAATGGTTTTACGCCACCAATGACTTATGAAGAAAGACTTGGGTCTTCGTAATGCAAATTCGACTGAGGCCGAAGGGGGGGTCCTTCGACCTGATCGGAGGGTACGTCATCAAGCCACCCAGTCGAAAGTGATATGTACGAACAAGAAATATTGCTTACGACTCAGAAATAGAAACGAAACCTCCCATTCGTCACAAAAAACAAACGAAGATGAAAAGTCTTGTACCTATTGACCGTAATTAATGCAAACACTTATCCTAACCACTCCCTTTTCCTCGGTAAAAGAAAACATCATTTCAAAATTTAAAAAGGGTTTGAAATCCTGTTAGGTTCCCATATTCATAACACAAGCCTCAATATGTAAGAAAGAAAGATAAGATGATCGGTTGAACAAAACACAGACAAACCCGTAAGAATGAATGAAGAGTTATGCGTAGGAAATGAGTGAATTGAACAACCAACCCTCAAGTGAGGGTTTACAAGCATTATTTATAGGAAGGAACTAGGGCAACATGAAAGTTCCATTCCTTTCCTTTATGGGCTTGGGCCAAGGCTCATAGGCTTTCTACATAAGCCTTGGTATGATTACTAACATAAAAGCCATATTAAGCTAACTATTACATATTAATTACTAACACTTGAATTCTAGTTTAGGAGTGATTCCAACAACCTCCCCCTAAGTGTTAGTGATTGATAATATAAACGTTGAAGGTGCTGATGTAATAGTAGCTTTGACGTCTTCTGACATTCTTCTTTCTTGTGAGAAGAAGTTCCTTGATTCGAACAATCTCCCCAGTGTAGAGAAATTGTTTCCTTTGAAAAGTTCTGCTTTGACGTCATCATTTTCTTTGTTCTGTGATCTTTGTTCTTTGTGATGGTATTGATAGTATGTTGTTGTTGTCTACATCAGTCCCGCTTCGTTGCTCCAGGTCTCCACGCCTTTCTCCAACATGCTCATACGCTCTTTGACGTTGGATTTCAGTACTGATGTAGTTCTCTTAGTCTTTAAACTTTGTAGATTCTTTGACTTGATGAAGAATCATTCTGACTTTGTGTTGCCTTTTGAGAGAACTTCCATTAGTGATGTTGTTGGTATGAGCATGTGAAGAATCTGACGCATCACCGCTTCCGAGCTTCCATAAGAAGAAAACATAAGAATGGTTAGTGATAAACGGATTCCAAAGACTTACAAGTTTGAACTTAAAGAGTGTTAACAACATAGTGTGAAAACACAACTCTAATTCTCACAAAGGCCGTTCCTGAACCGGAGTCCCACAAGTGAGATAACGCGATGTACCGAAGTACATCTACAGCTCAGATGAGTCACGAGGTACACCAAGCATCACCTCACGATCGTAGACCGCTTGAGACACACTAAGCGTAATCCATGGGGAGTTACCGAAGTGACCTGCTTGTCAGCTTTGATGTTGACCCGGCAGGAGTTTCCATTCAATCGCTGAGGATCACATTTGTGAACCTCTCATAAATGTTCTCGACAGATTGCTAAGATCTGTGAAGGATACGATAATGTATCACTTGCGTCCTTATTGTTGAAAGACAAGTGATAAAATGTCAAGTGTACCTAAGAGATCTTTTGATGAATCTCGTGGCTCTAGACTCAATAGTGCACTTTGGTTATCCTGAGCGGAGACTAGGGAGAGGGTCTCCTTCTTCAATACCAGCAATCTCTAAGAGAAAGCCGAAAGTTTACGTAGGGTTCCCTGTGAGAATGAAACAAGCTTCTGTTGAGAGAAACTTGAGTGGCTAAGAAGCTTTAGTGCGTGCGTCACTGGGTCCATGACGACTTTGATCTTCAATACCGGCGTCATCAAGTGACAACCAGTAGCATATGAATTGAGCCCGGTGTCTGCCCTAAGTTGAATAATCTGGAGGGCTATTTCTTTTCACCCTTTTCTTTACTTTTCTTTTTAATTCTTCAACTCCTTCTTTCTCCGATTCTTATTTTCTCCTTTTTATAATCATACCTAAGGAATTCTAATTCTAACTATTGGTGGTGTCCTTGGGTGGATCCCTCCGGCTCTGACGGATCATAGGACGGTTATTCCTAACCTTAATCACCTTATAACTCCATTGCCATAAAACCAATTTTCATAAAAATCTCTCAAAGTGGTTATGATTAAGAAACATTTTAATACCACTGTTGAGAGTTTAAGATTTTGCATAGATACTCCCCCTCCACACGTGCTTAAGTATTTTGAAAGAAAACTGCACGGTGAGAGAAGAGCGCGCACTTTTGAATTGATCAACTCAAGATAGACAATCCCCCGCGAGACACGGTTACGTTGTATAGTTAAAGAGTTACATTGTCAGCTTTTAGGTGACAACTAGCTCTAGTAACTATCTTGAAGGTGTGGACAAGCCTCAAAAGGTTGTCAAACCCGTCAAAGTTCATATCTACCAAGAGTTTCTCGAATGGTACATTCTACTCGGACAAGTCCTTTGCGCGACACGTTTACATCACTAGCGAACTAGCTTGAAATTATTACCCGTCCCGGACAAGTCTTTTCGAGTTACTAACATTTAAGATCTCGTCAATTCATTGGTTAAGTCTGTAGTACGACGATTCATTTGCAATTTCACAACATATTTCTTATCACATAATTTTTCTCCCCCTCAAAAATGGCATATAAATGTTATTTTTGATGAAATTTTGATGTCGAATATGTCCATTTTGAGTTTTGTGGGAAGATTACCATGAAGAACATTTTGTGAACAAAGTTTTTAGTCAAATACTCCCCCTCAACAAGTGATATTAACTTTTGAGGTTTTGAAAATCATAAGGGGAAGTACTTGTCCTTTTGAGCAAAACCTTTAAAAGTGAAAGGTTTGATAGGTTTTACTCAAAAGTAAGAAGCTTTCGCTCCTTTTATAGGATTGTGGCACTGAAGCGTACCACTGGGTCCTTTCATTACAAGTACGAGTTGTATACTGTTATGTGTGCACAAGCCATTGTCATTAAATAATCACACATCCAAATCAATATTGAAAATGAAACAGCTTAAGGGGTACTAGGGGATTCAGGTAGTCCAGCAATATCTCTAGGAATGCGAACTGGGCGTTGATAGCCTGTGAGAGTAATCCTGGGACGACCACCTGCGAAGCTCTTCAAAGTTCTGAACTGGTCCCTTCTGAACAACCTTTCATCAATCCGCATTATGATTCTCTTCACATCCCGTCTCTCCTGAGAATTCCATCGCTTTTGTGACCCAATGCCTTGTTGTATCGCCTTTAACCGATAAGCTAAGCCGCCCCCGACTTTCTTCAGTGTGATCTCCGAAACTTATGAAGATCTCTACACGCCATCAAGCAGTTGCTATGTAGTTCACTACGGTAAACTACTCCAAACGGTTTGCTGATGAGAGTGTATTGTGGAAGATGGTTGATGTCGAGGAAGTTCTAGCCGAGGTCCGGTGAGGTTGACACGTGTCTGATACGATTCAACGGCAAGTTGCAAATCTTCTACACGTTCCTGGATCACTATGCTTCTGATGAAGATTAGCAAGGACTTGATGTATTCACGTTGGATTTCTGTCGAGAATTGTCTCATTTGTCCCTGTACCTTAGCAAGATACAGATCTTCAATGTCGTTGATAGACAAATTCTGAAAGTCCGCTTCACAGAAATCATAGTCCCTTTCGTCTTGTCTTTTGACCACGATTTTCTTGAGGAATGTGTAATCCCATTTAGACGAGAGAGCTACATGCTTAACAACAACGATCCCTTTATCACTGTACACTTCATGTTTAGACCTTCGAACCTGGCAGCTTTTGTAGTAGATTCTTCGGCATTCCGGCCAATGGTGAATCCCATACATTGCATCGATGTCATACTGTTCCACGCTGTTGGCAAACATGTGAGTAGCCTTTTCCTCGATGGCTATGCAGTTGGAGTATATGGCTGCCGGGAATGGAAGTGTAAGTGATGTAGCGTATTTCTTTGAACCATCGCTACCGTGTAGAAGAAATTCCATGTCATTGTTGAAGAAGTAGCAGAATGGAATCTTAGGTTGATCTGGTTGGCCAATCGTTGGTAGAGGTCTGGTCCAGTCGGTGTAGTATGGAGCCTTGTCTTTTCATGTGAAGTCAATGTTAGCTTCAGGGTTAAGCCAATCGATGTTGTTGGACATGGCTCGTGCTATGTTTTCAATATGGTATTCAACTTCGATAGCACTTTCTGAGCTGTCTTTGAGCAATTGAAAAGCTTCATTCTTGATGCGTTTAACTCTGACTTGGTCATCTTCTTCACTTGAAACTTCTCTTGAAGTAACTTAGCATGCTCCAATGTTCGACCTTCTACCATATCTTGATCATCAGTTAGGGCGGGAGTAGCATCAACAAGTGTAGAGAACCATTCATACTCGGTGTCATCTTCATCTAGCCATGAGACGATATCAGCCTTAGTCGTCTTCTTCTTCTTCTTTGGCCTAGATGATGATGCTGGTTTCTTTGCTGTGTCGGGAGAGGTGGGTTGTTGTCGGGGCTCGGTATCTCTTCATCGTCACCACCTGTACTCAAAGTGATCACCGGTTTTCTCTGTTCGAGGTGGTAACTCGAGTCCTGAGGTTTATCAGCAGCAGAACTTGGTGGAGATTTTCTTCGTTGGAGTCCTTTGGGGAGGTGGTGGCATGGAGGATGATTCACCAGTTTTCTTTGAACATTTAGGCTCTGTATCTTTGTCCTTATCCTTATCATCATCGTCTCTTGGACGCTTAGGCCTTCAAATTGCTCCTTGCATGAAGTCTTGAGTTGATATTCCAGTAATGCCTCAAATAGTTTACTTTCTTCAGAGGTGAAAGTTGCAGATCGTTGAGACAATTGTAGCACCAGCTTGGAAATCAACTCTGCATCGAGAGAACTGTAGGCTCAATTGGATTGATCGTCATTGTTACCCGGGTGGTTTGCATTGTTTGCTTGACCAATTTCATGAGATTTGGATAGAGCATGCTGTGAACATCTCCTTGTAACTCTAGGAACAGTGTCGAGAAGAAACTTGTGAGTATATTCTCTTGTTGTCTTCTCCATTTCTTTTTAGAAATCTCCTTTGATAAACTTTTGGGTATTCTCCCTTTCTTTCAACAACTCGTTTATCCCACCTTGGAGAAAGTTGATTCTCGGCCGAGTTGATTTAGCTTTTTGTTGGTCACGCCTTTCTTCCCGACTTGCTTGACAGATTGACAATCTTTGTTTTAGCTCGGGATATCCAAGAGTCGGTTGGTTTCTTCACTGACTTGGATGTGGATCCGGTTGTGCCTTTGGATGGTGGTGGAGATGAATGAGAGGATGAGTCTGATGACGATGAGATATGAGGAAACTCAGGATCCTTTGGTGGTTCAGAAGTTTCTTCTTTTGAGCGCGCTGGACTATCTAGAAGAAAATCATCATAATTGACTTCGTCATATTTTCCAGACTTGGCCAATTCTTCTGCCTTGATCTTGGCTTCTTCATCAGCTTTAGCTTGAGCTTCCATTTCTGCTTTTGACTTAGCTGCAACTTCAGCATCTTCATCAGATTTTTTTTCTTAGACTTCTCCTTTTCTGGTTCCTCAAACTCATAGGTGATGGTGTCCTCCAGTTGCCGTTGTTGTTGTTCGTGGGTGGTGGTACCAGTTCCCTTATCGGGTTGATTAACCGCATCGTGAACTGGTGTAGATAGTGCCCCACTTGACCCTCCAGGGCCACGAATTTGTTGTTGTTTGAATTGTTCAGCAACGTGTTGGAGTCTCAAATTCTTCACCTTTTTCCTGTAGTCTTTGTCCAGTTGCTCTTCTTCTGAACTTTCTTTTTCTTCTTGCTCAAGCACCGGAGTCTTTCCCTTGTCACCTTTGGGACTTGGAGGTTTTGCTACTTTCACAGTTTCAACGATTGGGGTTTCAGAGTAGAAAACTTCTTTGTCCGTTTCAGTGTCCTCTGAGTCTTCATCGACTAACTTTTGTTGAGGTTCGGGCTTGGGAATAGGAATTGCATCTTTCCGTGGAACTTTCCTTTTGCTGGAAGGACTCCTCTTCGGATACTTCCTAACACTCTCAGTGCTTGTAACACTTCCTGCGACCGCTTTCCGGTTTTCCTAGTAGGTGTACCGAGGACTTATCATCAAGGAATCCTACTTTACCGCCTTCAATGCTACGATATCGTTTGTATAAAGAAAGTTCTTTGATGTCATCATTGAAAAGATATTCTGGTAACACTGCACCCTGTTTCTTTGTTGTTGAGTCTTTAAATCTGACGGTGAGTGTCGGCTCATACAACTCGGAGTGTTGTTTGGGGTCATCGAGTCTCAAAGGAATATCAGGATTATTCCCTAGAGCTCTTTGGATCAACAGTTTGGTATATCAGATATATGGGATCTTGGAGCCAAGCTTTTGAAGAAAGACATCATGTCGCCCCATATCGAGCTTTAACTTCAATGTGTTTCATGTTGACCAAAGCCCAAAAGATCTGTAGTTCCATGACCTTGGGATTCTCATAACCACTCCACGCCCGTAAACGGATTTGGTGATAATGATGTAGAGGGTTCTCCATGGCTGAGGAATATTCTTAAGATCCACGTATGAATGCTTTGTGATTACTCCGTAGCTTCGTCATAACCAATGTCGATCATGAATTGCGAACGACCTCTTCGTTGGTGTGGCATTGTATTGATTGGCTTGATGACGGGAATGAGAAGAATAGCCCTTAAGTCTGCTGGTGTGATGGTGACTTGTTTGTGGTTGAGCGTCACCGTCACAGCATTTTGACCTTTGATCTTTTGCATTGTATGCCAAAATTGGTGAATGTAGATCTCCGACTGTAGCAATTGGTGAGCATGTTCGATAGGGTGATTCTTCGATGTCCACAAAGAATCGACAAGAAGAATCGAGCAGGTGAGACTATCAAAATCAACTCGAAGGTTATTCTTTCCGATCTTCATTGGATAACCATGAGGGAAGATATCTTCAACCGTGAGAACGTTTGGTGCTTCCACATTTTGCATTTGAGCGTCCATGTCGTGATCTGAAAGATATTTAGCCAAAAGAACCAACATATCGAAAGACATTATGTTAGTCAACAGTTGATTTTATTGTCTATTATTTGAATGTGATATGTCGATGATTGTTACGAGTCCAATGTCACTTGTTAGTCTAATAGTCCAAAGACGTCGTTATAAGTTTCGTGAGTTGGTTAACTTTGAGTTTTAAAGTCCAAGTTTTCACTTATTTTTCACAACTTATTAAACGTTTAAGCTTATTAGTGACATTTTGGTTTCGTGGCATTATGATTTATTTATTTACATGTTTGCACGCGTAACAATTCAAAATTTTGGTTAAAACTAGGCTTAGGCGTAGATATTTCAAGCTTATGCGTAAACATAAGTGATTATACGCGTAAACGTAAGCTTATGCGTAGGTTCTTGACTTACGCGTAAAAAATATTACGCGTAGGAAAAGAGGGCCTTATGCGTAAAGCTTAAGCGTAAGCGTATGTGGAACCTTACGCGTAAAGGTTACGCGTAAGATTTCTCTTACGCATAACATTCTACGCGTAAGGTGATCCTTATGCGTAGAATCTCAGTTAACCTGATTTTGAATAATTCACGCGTAAAACCTGAAACAAATTCATCATATCATTATCATTAACACATTTATTCAATCTCTTATCAGTTCAAAACATGAATACTCATTAAACATTTATGCGTAGAATGATTTACGCGTAGTCTTTAAACCCTAAAGTTCAATTTCTACGTTTAAGAGTTCTAGCCATAGGAATCACACCAAACTTTTTCTGGGATGTCTAAGAAGTCTAATGAGTTGTTTTATCCATGTTTTAACATCAGAATCTAAGCAGATTAAAAATA
Source organism: Chrysanthemum makinoi (assembly GCA_910596185.1). Taxonomy (NCBI): domain Eukaryota; kingdom Viridiplantae; phylum Streptophyta; class Magnoliopsida; order Asterales; family Asteraceae; genus Chrysanthemum; species Chrysanthemum makinoi. The sequence goes on from OU343218.1 coordinate 231,217,617, forward strand.
CCCAAATACTTAAGAACATAAACCCTAGTTTTCAATTTTAACACAATTGGTGTTTCTGGGTAAGTTCTGAGCCTAGATATGATCAATTCAACATGAAAACAACATCAAACAACTATCTTTTTAACCAGAAACACTCACATATGAAAATACCCAAACTTACGAATAAACCCTAAATATCAATATCATTCAATTCGTGTATCTGGGTGAGTTTTGATGATAAAAATGGTATCATAGAGATTATACAAACTTTTTGACACTACCATTTCAACCACAAACACTCATACTTGATTAGGTTTTCATACGCTTATGCGTAGAACACAAAATCATTCCTAGGTTAATATTTAACCGTTAGTTTTTAAAACGACTCAAAAACTTTGTTTAAAATCTTGTTAAAAACACAGAAACACTTACAAAATGAAGATCAAATACACGGATTAGTCGTTGGATTGTTATGCGTAGGATGATGGTTGGTGAAATAATAAATGTTGTAATAAATGTGAAGTATTAGTTTGGTGGAGGTGTTTTGTTAAAAAAAAAATTGAGTTTTTGACAGTTTTAGTCCCTCCACCTTAACCATTTACAACCACTACCCATAACTTCTATTTTGGTTACCAAACTAGAGATATTTGGAAAGAAATTTGACGACACTCCCCCTCGACTTAAGAAATAATGAAATTTTATGAATTTTAGTCCGAGGAGTGTTAGTAAACCAGAAATGTAACCACCATAATTAAAGAAACAACCTGGATGAGGTAACATGCAAGTACAATGTTTTATGAAACCGAAAAATATTTGCTTTCTCTCCCTCAACACTTGATCGAGAAAATACTGAATTTTGAAAGATTAAAGTGTTGACGGAAGATTTGTACTTGCAATGTTAAAGAAAATATAGATAGAAGAATATTTTTGTTGTTTTATCGGATTTTATATTTTTGTATTTTGTTTTTGAAAATATTTACAAAATAGGTTTTGGTGTTTGACTGGTTTTTAAGAATGTTTTAAAAGTTCATCCAGTTCCTCTGGAGTCAAACACCGCATACCAATCCTGTGGACCAACTCATTAAACCTAGCAGGAGCTAAGGCTTTGGTGAAGATCGCGGTTGGTATTCAGCATCCACAAAATATAATTCAACAAGTACTGCTCCACGTGCTCCTTGATGAAATGATATCGAAGATCGATGTGCTTTGATTTGAGAATGTTGAACGAGTTGCACGAGATTGCAATAGCACTCCGATTGTCGCAGTACATCAGGATTCTGTCAAATACGTAACCATAGTCTTTGAGTTGTGTTCTCATCCAAATGACTTGAGCACAACACGCCGACATGGCTACATATTTTGCTTCGGTTGAGGACATCGATGTACAATCCTGCTTCTTTGATTGCCATGACACGGTTTATCACCAAGAAATTGTAATGCTCTCAAGTACTTTTCCGTGAATCTAAGCATCCTGCATGATCGGCGTCGAAAAATCTATTAGTTCAAAACCGAATCCTTCGGATACCAGTTTCCCAAATTAATGGTTCCCTTGATGTATCGGAGGATTCTTTTAGCCTCAGAGAGGTGGGTTTCAGTTGGTCTCGACCGATAACGGAGCAAAGATATACTGGCAAAAACAATGTCAGCCCGCTAGCTGTTAGATATATGAGAGACCCAATAATACTACGGTATTTGGTAGGGTCCACCAATTTCCCATGTAAATCAGCGCCTAGCTTCTTGGTATGAGCCATTGGTGTGGCATAGGTGTCACAGTTTTGCATTCCAAATTTGTTAAAAAGTTCAAGGGCATATTTGGACTGACTCAAGAAAATACCACGGGGTGATTGATGAACTTGCGGTCCTAGAAAGAACGTAAGTTCACCCATCATGGACATTTCAAAATGTTTTTCATTAGTTTTGCAAAAGCGATTGAGTACTTTTATGTGTTGACCCAAAAATGATGTCATCCACGTAAATTTGAACAATTAAGATGTGTGCCCCGTGATATTGTATGAAAAGAGTTGGGTCGACCGAACCTTTGGTAAAATTATTGGCAATGAGGAAGGATGATAACTTATCGTACCACCCCCGAGGAGCTTGTTTGAGTCCATCTGAGCTTTATTCAGCTTTGTAGACATGGTTCAGGAACGCAGGATCAACGAATCCTTCTGGTTGGCTGACATAAACCGTTTCTTCAGTTGACCATTAGAGCGGTTTTGACGTCCATCGAAGACCGTTATATTCATATGAGCCGTGAACGCGAGAAAGATCCGAACAGCCTCAAGACGAGCAACCGGAGCGAATGATTCTTCAAAGTCAATACCCTCTTCTGTCTATAACCCTTAGCCACCAAACGCGTGACTTGTTTCTGATTACGTTCCTTCAAAGATCCAATTTGTTCTTCCAAATCCATTTGAGACCAATAACGAAGACCCCTGTTGGTCTTTCAACCAATTCCCATACTTCAAGACGTTTAAACTGATTGAGTTCTTCTGGCATGGATTCAATCCAGGTTGTCTTTGGTCATTACGTCTTTAATGTTTTAGGTTCAGATTGGCGGTGAGTGGATAAATGCAATGTTCACCATCTGTATGAAGATGTTGTCTTGTTACGACTGGTTGATTCGGGTTACCAATAATGTTTTCAAGAGGATGGTCTTTTGTCCAACGATGTGTAGAGGGTTGATGTTGGTATACATTGTGCAGATTTTGATGATTCAAATGGCTTGTAGATGATTCCAACATCAGTGCAGCAGTTTCATTAGCAAACGGGTTAAAGAACGCATTTGGATCAAAATCTGCAGGTGGGAGTACTTCATTGTTTAGAACATCATCAGCTGGTTCAGCGTTGTTGGAAGCAGTTTGTTCAACTGTTGTTGTAGAGTCAACTGGTGGTGCTTCCTCAATAGTAGTTGTTGTAGCGGTGTATCGTATTGGAATATGATCAGGTTGAGCAAAAAACAATGGATACACCTCGAGCACGTTCATCAATGTCATCACTAGACAGCGGAGCAAATAGCTTTTCCATTTGTTGACGAGTAAGTTGGGGCTTGGTTCGGTGATGATGGGGTTTGAGGGAAGTTTAAACGGTTGTGACCGGGTTCCAAGTGTTATGCTCGAAGCCATTTCATAAGCTCATCGAAATTTGCATGAATCATTTCCATAACCTGCTTTGTACGACTATTCCAGATCCGGTAACCTTTAGAGTTCTCACAGTATCCAATAAAGACTCCAATATCAGCTTTGGCTTTGAGCTTTCCAAAGTCATCATGATCATTATTTGGGTAGCAAAGGGATCCAAAAACATGAAAGTGTTTGAGATTCGGTTTTCTGTTGTGGATAAGCTCAAAAGGTGTTTTGTTGTGGCGTTTAGTAATCATTGAACGATTTTGAGTGTAGCTTGCAGTTGATACGGCTTCAGCCCACAAGTAATCTGGAAGTTTAGCATTGATTAACATTGTTCTTGCAGCTTCCACTAACGTACGGTTCCGTCTTTCAACAACCCTGTTTTGTTCTGGTGTGCGTGCAATAGATGTTTGATGCTCAATTCCACTTTCTCATAAAATTCCCGAAGAGTTTGATTCACAAATTCAGTTCCTTTGTCTGTTCTGATTTGTCGGACTGTATTCCGGAGTTGAACTTGAATTTTTGTGAGAAAGGTGATGATCATCTGTGGAGTTTGATCTTTACTTCAAAGAAAGTAGACCCAAGTCCATCTTGAGTAGTCATCTACAATTACCAGGATGTAGCGTTTGCCATTAATCGTTTGCACACGCATCGGGCCACACAAATCCATGTGAAGAAGATGAAGCACATGCTGAGAGCTGTGTTCCACCTTTGAAGGAAAATGAGCACGAGTGCTTTTCCCTTGTTCACAAGCTGAGCAAAGGTGATCTTTAGAATACCGGAATCTCGGGAGACCTTCAACAAGTTTGTATCGAGCAAGGTTGGTTATGGTTTGAAAGTTTAAATGTGAGAGACGTCGGTGCCAGAGCCAAGATTTTGTAGATGTTGCCTTTGAAAGGAGACAGATGGGAGATGAAGAAATCATGTCTTGCATTGAGATTGTATATAAACTTGAGTTGCGGGTGCCAGACATAAGATCGTTTCCTTGTAGATCACGAATGAAACAAGTTTTCTCCGAAAAGCAACTTCCAAATCTCCATCACGAACTGACCTAACGAGAAGAGATTGTGGCCGAGACCTTCCACATAGTAAACCCTACTAATTTCGATGTTACCATTTATGTAATCTCCGTAGCCCATGATAGCTGCGAAGTGATCATTCCCGAATCTGACAGTGCCAATGAACTTTGCAATAAAGTTTGATAATAGTTTGAGATTGCCTGTCATGTGTCGGGAACAACCGCTATCAACAATCCAAAGGATGATCAGATCACCTGCATTACATACAGACAACACAGATGGAATAGAAGTAGATGTGGAACCCGAAGAGTTAGAGGGTTCCGGAGCAGTTATAGTAGAAACACACATATCAATGATTTTAGGTATCCATTTAAATCCTAGTGTATTATGTAACCATTTCTGCCATCTCCAACTAGTCTTTGCTTTAGTCTTAGTGAATGCACTAGGTGGTACTACTTTCCTTGGAGGTGATAAGGGAGCTACAGGGACATCAATGCTTTTCTTAGAATCTAAAGAGGGCGGTTTACCAAGCACAGACTTAGAAGCTTTAGTGGGCCTAGTGGTATTCCGTTTCTTAGGATTCCGTAAACGAGACAAGATAGTTTTAGCAACACATTTATCATGACAATCAGAAAGCATACTTTTACGACATATAACACAAGAAGCTTCAGACTTAACATCAAAAGTACCAAAAGTTTCAGCATTCGTTACATCACTTTTTCCATTACATTTGTCAGACGCAATATCTAAAGTGGGTGCAACTTGAGTGTTATTCAAAGTCCTAGGGTGTTCTTCTACTTCAACATTCTTTATTGTTCTTTTCTTACGATGCAACTTCCTATTATTCCTTGTAATGCTCCTAGGCTGTGAAGTGCAGGCGTTGGGAAAAGAGGCAATTACTCCTGTTTCAGTAGAGGGAAGCACATTAGTTTCTTGTGGTTTGTCATTAGATGTTCTAGAGTCATTTTGAATCTGTTTAGGTGCAAATACTACAGTGTTACTATGTTTATCTTTCTTAAGTTTCACCACCTCTGCCTTAAGATCATGGATAATGTGTAACAAATTAAGATTTTCAGTACGAGTGAGACCATCTCGGCGTAAGACATCTTTCATGTATGCAAGATGATAATCAAGGTATTTTGACGCTTTAGCACGAGTCTTTTGAGTAAATCGAGATATGACACCATATGGTTCTTTTTAATTTGTGAAATTTCTTGTTCATATTTTAAGATTTGACACTTCAAAGACGCGTTTTCATCATCCAGTTGCTCAGGTGTTGAATTAAAGGTTTTTGCTTGCAACTGAGAGATTTTGTTTTGGCAAGTGAGTTCACGAGAATGACAATCTTTTTGACACCATTGAAGACGACGTTTTGCATTTGAAAGCTCGTTTGTCAATCGTTCATTTTCAAATTTTAAAGACTTGATTTGTGACACAAAATCAGTATTCTCAACATTTGCAAAAGAATCAACAGAATCAGCAGAGATATAATCAAATGCATGTGCAAAAGAATGAATTAACACAACATTATGGATATCAGCATAGATAATATCTTCCAAGAGTCGATCAACATCTTTTCTCAACATTTTCTTTTTACGTTTTGTATTTGAAATCGATGTTTCTGTTTTCTCGAAAATTATTTTCATCAGTCCAAGTTCCTTATGAAAGTCCCTTTCCCAATACAATGCACAGTTTTTCAAATTTTTAACATGAGGTAAAATTCTTTTCTGAAAAATATCTCTTTGTTCTCGCACATGAGGCGATTGAAAATGTTCAACTTTTATTTCAGAATGAAATTCAATCTCACGTTCTAAAAGTTTGAGGTCGAAAGTGAAAATGTCAAAATATCTAAGAATTTGACGATTTTCGGGTTTTGAATTTACTTCACTGAGTGAAGGTAAAGGACCATAAATTTGTGCATAATTTGGTTGGGGAGCAACATTAGAAGACTCAGACATTTTTGTGATAATCCTGGGTGTGTTAGAAGAATCCATTGGTGTGACGAAAGTGACGGCTTTTGAATATTTAAATGGTTTATTATAAACAATATTTTCTAATTTTGATCGACTCTCGTCTTCTGCATCTAATTCCTCTTGACGATGATATTCAACAACACTCATAACAGAATCATCAATTTTGTATTCTGACCTTTGAAACTTCGATTTGGTTTGAATGCTTTAGTTGAAAGCTTTGGTTTGTAATCAGCAAGATTCGGTCCATATCCATTTGGATTGGGTTTTAAAGTAAACTTTTGAATAGTTGTGATTGACTCACCATGTTTGTAAACAACATTTCAAAACTCTTTGAGTTTGTGTTGTAAGCCGACAATTTCTTCAAGATGGTCATCTATTCGTTTCGTTGAATGCTTTTGTATGCAGAGAACTGTTTTTGACAAGTTAACAACTCAGCCTTGGCTTTTTGAGTTTCCAAAGTAAGAGCGTTAAGTTGTTTTTTATGTTCATGTTTCAGTTGTTCTATTTGAGACAACAAAGCATTCTTCGATGCGGCTAGATCACGAATTTGTCGTTCTAAAGATTTTTCGTTTTGGTGTGATTTAGCAAAAGCGACTTCAAAACCTTTTTCACGTTTTTCTTGAGTTTTGAAAAAATTGAGTTGCCGTTTTAAGCATTCAACATCCCTGGTTAACATTGCATTTTTACCGTGTAATTGCTGATTTAATGAACGACATTCATCCATTTGGGATTGATAATCTTTAAGTAAGAGGTCAATATCTGGATTAGGCAAAGGTTCAGCGTGTTCAACGTGAGTCACAACATGATCACTATTCAGATCCTCAAGTATAACCACGAAGTCAATTTGAGAATCAAAGGTAACCATAAGATCATCTTGATCATCAAATGTAACTACGGGGTCTAGTTGAGAATCATCAAAATGAGATGTGGACGACTCATGTTGAACATTCTGAGCCTCGTCGGATTCAGATGTTGGCTGACATAGTAGATCAGAGATGACTATGGTTTGTTCGGGTACCTGAGACAAGCCATCAGTGTCATACACTGGGCTGTGTCACTCATTTGGAGTTTGTGAATATTAGCCATCAACATAACTGCTGCATTAGCCTGCAAATCCTCCATATCATCATCTGAGTCTGCATCTGCCATAAAGCTCTGTTCTTTGTCTGTGAGAGTTCCACCAGCTTCATCCTTAAGGGCCAAAAGTAAAGCCTCCTTGTGATAAGCACTGCCCCTAGTCCTCGGCTTTGGGCATGCATTAGCCAGGTGACCCTTCTCATTACATTTATAGCAACGAAGACCATTAATCTCATTCTGAGCATTACCCTGTTCAACCACTTGAGCTCTCTGTTGTTGTGGAGCACCCATGTTATTCCTACCCATAGAATTAAACCCTTGACCACCGCCCATCTGGAGACCATAACCACGATTCTGAACTTCAACTCGTCCATTGTTCACAACAGCCTGATTCCTTGTGTTTGATGAGGAACGAATGCGATTGTTGGATTTTTTTGTATAACGGCCAAAAGCTTTAGCAATCATAACAAATCCTTGTTGCAATGCATCGAAAGCATCTGAGTCCTCATTAGTTTCACTGTAAAGTGCTTGATCATTGTTGTTGTTGTATGGAACCAATTGAGTTTGTTGAGATTGTTGCTGTGATGGATCATATGGTGTAATTGTGGCAGTTGGTTGAGGAGGATAACTAGTTTGAGCGCACAAAGCAAGTTGTTGATTTTCCGGAAGTGACGATGGAGCCGGGAGTCCACAGATAGCCCTTTCTTTGTCAACTTCTTTTTGGTGAGGCTTCAAATAGTCGTACAACAATCCGTATGTAGCATGATGAAGATTCTTAGCTTGACGGATAAAGATGACATACTTCTCCCAATCAGGACCAAGACTACTTAGGAACTTAGTATTGACTGCAATTCTTGGCATGATGATGTTGTGTTTATCCAGATCATTGATGATGTCTGAGAATCGATGATGATAAGACTCTAATGTCTCTCCGGGTTCAATCATGAAGTGTTCATAAGCCAAGTAAATTTTGGATTCCATATCCTCTTGATTGAGTTCAATGCCTTCCATGAGAAGATGAATATGTTCCCACATTGCTTTTGCGTCCTTTTGAGCATCAACACTTAGAAGGATTGGATTGGGTAATCCTAAAAGGATATATTGCATTGCTAGCTCATCGCTTCGTAGTGTAGAAGTTCATCACCGAAAAGGTCGAATAGCTTGCAATGTTTGTGAGATCATCTCTTGGTGGAATAGCATTAGGATCTCCTGGTGTAACGACAATAGGCATCTGAAATGGACCTTCCAATATGACCTTCTTTAAGAACTTTCCATGTGGCTTCTTTAGATCACAAAACCTAAAGAACCTAATAACCCATTGATCATAGTTTCCGGGAGTGAGCATTGGAGGTCTATCAAGTGATCCTGTCTCATGAATTGATTGCTGGCTACTTAAAGCTTCACACATCTTTGCAAACCAAGACGGTTCCTTCATAGTGTTCCTGGATGGATGTTGATTGTAACCGTTTGTGTAAGGTTGTACTTGAAGACTAGGTGGTGGTTGAACCATTTAAGGTTGAATTGCTCCTTGTTGTGGATACTGTAGTTGATTAAATTATTGTTGATAAATTTGTTGTTGTTGATTAAATTTTTGATGTTGTGGACTTAGTTGTTGTTGCTGTTGTTGATTATACGTGTAAGGAAAGTAGTTAGAGTATGGAGGTTGAGACATGTTGAAAAACTTGTGTTGTAAAAATGGATCTTTGTAGTCGAATGAAACGTTGTTGATGAAGTATCCTTAGGCGTAGAAACCAAATTTAGGCAAAGTAACACTTAGGCGTAAAAACACTAAACTTACGCGTAAAAGCAAGAGTTACGCGTAGGATTAGCTTACGCGTAAGAATTCAGAACCACTAAGATTAGGCGTAAACTGAAAGTTAGGCGTAGAAACCTTATGCGTAAGATTAGATTATGCGTAAGACAATGCTTAGGCGTAAGATTAAGCTTAGGCATAAAGAGTTCTACGCGTAAGATTGAGCTTATGCGTAAAATTAGGGTTTTGCCCAAAAAATCGTTTACACTGTCATAGTGTAAACGATATCCAAAGTCGAAGTGTTTTCAGGCTTATCCAAGCAAGAAAACACTGAGTAAACCACGAAAACTGAAGATCAAACCACGGATGACTTACGCGTAACTTTAGGGTTTTGTTAAGCGTAAAATGCAACCAAAACTGATTTCTGCCCAAAGATGTTTCTAAACCAAATTTTTGTGATGAAACAGCTTCAATATCACCAAAATAACACAAAAGTGTGAAACTTGATGATCCACAACTTGTAAACACGTTATGAGTAGAAGTAACCACACGTTTAAAATCAAGCTTAAAAACAATGAAATACACGTAAAGTTCGAAACTTTTTGCCAAAAACAGATATTTTAACACCTAAAAACTTTGAAAGCACAAGAATCTTGGATTGAAAAGTGTAAAAATTGAGTTTTTAAGCGTGTAAAAGTTTAAGAACCGAGAGTTACGCGTAAGACCCAAAAATAACTTCAAAAACAAAACCTTTTCACCCAACTATTTGGCGAATGATACCACTGTTAGGTTCCCATATTTTAACACAAGCCTCAATATGTAAGAAAGAAAGATAAGATGATCGGTTGAACAAAACACACACAAACACGTAAGAATGAATGAAGAGTTATGCGTAGGAAATGAGTGAATTGAACAACCAACCCTCAAGTGAGGGTTTACAAGCATTATTTATAGGAAGGAACTAGGGCAACATGCAAGTTCCCTTCCTTTCCTTTATGGGCTTGGGCCAAGGCTCATGGGCTTTCTACATAAGCCTTGGCATGATTACTAACATAAAAGCCATATTAAGCTAACTATTACATATTAATTACTAACACTTGAATTCTAGTTTAGGAGTGATTCCAACAAATCAGGTGGTAAGGGGATAAGTCAGGACACGTGTAGGGCCGAGATTTAACATATGTGAGGGTATATAAAGTTAAAAAACAATAAAACCCTAACATTATTTTATCTTACGCCCAAGTTTTTCACCTACTAAAATCTCTTCCGATCAAGCTTTCGATCAAACAAGGTAAAGTGTTCCTTCGTATCTGTTTTTCAAATACTTTATTGTGGATTTTAGAAGGATCAATGTCTACAAATAAAAAATTTGTAATCAAACAACAAGGTTGCACCTTGACAAGGGAGGAGCTCAAAGCGTTCCTCACCGATTACCCAATTCCAAAAGAGCATAAAATCATGTTACCTAGTAGAAATCAAGGGTTATTTGATGCCCCCGAAAACTACGTAGGTTTGTACACCCATTCATTCACCACCTCCAACCTTAGGATACCCTTGCACCCTTTGATTTTAGAATTCCTCCAGTACTATGAGGTACACATATCTAGGTTCAACCCTTTTGGCCTAGCCAAGCTTACGACATACATTGTGATATGCAATTGAACCATCATTAACTGTGCTTAGGGGTTTTCTGAATTTATACCCTAGAGGAGATTGGTTGACCTTGGCTAAGAGGGGTGAAAGGGATGTGCCCATTCTCATAGATAGGCCGTTTACAAACATCAGGAACTGGAAAGGCAAGTTCTTTTATATCCAAAACACCATTATCCCTCCGACTTTCCCTGCATTGTTAAACCAAGAGTTCCAATATGATGAAAAAAGGTTCAACGATCCCTTGCCCTATACTGTGAGGAGGAATCCTTTATATCAGCGTTTGGCTCGTCATCCAGCTGATTGCCAAACATTCCCTGAGCCAATTCTTTTCATGGCTGGCCTTGCTAAAAGATGGGAGGGATCTCCTTTGGTGCCTGAGATTATTTGTGATGGAGAAAGTATGTATTTTTTTGATTAAAATAAGAAATAAAAACTTATCTTTCTGATATTTATCTTATTTGCTCCTTCGTGTAGAAATGTCATTCAGAAACTTTGTGGTAGCTGGTGGTGCAAAGGAGGTGAGCTTCATTCCAAAGAATCCCCAAGAGACGAGCTATGGCGTGGGCTCTCCGTCAGTGTCAATAAATGACAATGATGTGGAAGCCCGACCCATCGAACTCAGATCCTCTGCTCCTCCGCCAAAGGAACCCATAGATGTGGAAGACCACTTGTGGAGAATGTTGCTGATTACTGATAAACCGTCTCCGAAGGACAGTTGGCCATCGTAGGACCCTCCGGCATTGGTGAGAGGTTCAAGCAGGAAAGGTACCGGTAAAAGCGTGAAGTCCGCTCAAGAGGAAGCTTATCCTACCTACTCCTCCTCTCGAACTACCCGCAAAAAAGTGCCGGGTAAGGCGTGGTATTTCCACCATCGAAGGCCCAGCTGTGATGATATCCATGGTAATGTTTCTTGCCTGTAACAAAAATTAGATACCAGTAATAATATGTTAACAAATTTATATATGTTGCAGGACTTCCTGATACGAAAGAACTTTCCTCTCCCTTAGCTTGTCATCAACTCGTGGGCCATGTAATCCCACCCAGCTGGAAGGGGGTGATGGACAACATGTCCATAGAAAGGCTCTGCGACCTTCATGACAAAAGTTATGTCCGACAGTGCATGCTAGACAACCAACTCAATGCTAGGACAAGGGAGCTGCTCCGTACTGTCACCAAAGCTTGAGAAGAAATGGATGTTATGCTGAGAAGGGAGAAGGCTAGGGATCAGAAATATGCACTGAGAAGAAGTGTGAAGATGCCTTGGAAGATTTTGACAAGAACCCCTTGGTGCAAGATCTCAAAGCTGATAATGAAAAGCTCAAAGGTCAACTGGCAAATGGTGAATGCAGCTAACTATCAAGGCTCAAAGGTCATAGGCTATAAAGAGCAGATATCTGTTCTTTCATCCAAGTGTGGAGGCCTCAAGGAGAGAGAGCTGTTGAACCAAGAGATCAAGCTCGAGAAAAGGTAGATGGGTTAAACCTTCGTCAAGATGCCAAGAAGGATAGGGTGGACTTGGTAACCAAGGTCATCCCCTACGTTGCTATGGAACTTTACCATAGCGATGATGTGGGGATATCAATTGGGAACCTGGTGAATGCGGCCATATTCCATGGCAAGTGTACCACCTTGGAGGAGATAGTTGCGACGGAGAAACCAGTGAAGCTGGAGGAAATTCCTTACTACAGGGCAACTCATGAGAAAGAGTATGATGATGCAGGTAATCACTTAACTGCTTTAGAGTTCCCTTTCCTTATAGAAGTGATGAAGGACCCAGCGGCCTCTATTGAGGACCTACTGGCCAAGAAGCCAAGGGAAGTCCAGCCTTCGTCTCCTTCGAAGAAGACTCCGTCACCCAAGGCTCCATCCCCAGGTTCAGCTGATCCCACTCATTCCAAAGTTTGATGAAGGAAACCATGTGGTTGTAATTTGATCTCCAGGGTGGTATGTACCCTGTTTAAAACAATTTGTCTGTGTTCCTTTCCAGGCTTTATGCCTGATGAAACAATTAACATTTGGTATGTGTGATGTAGGCTACGGCCTAAGACAATGTTTTGCTTGGTTAGATCGTTAAGGCTACGGCCTGTTTAGAATAGTTAAACTAGTCATGAATCTACATTAAAGCCACTAGGGCTTGCATTTTGTCATGTGTGATTCTTCTCTCTTTATTTTACTTGCGTAATTTTTTTTACAACCTAAGGCGTATGGTAGATGCATAGCCTCATTGTGTGTAGTTACTTCACCAAGAATATTAGCAATCGTATAATTTGACTGCTGACAGAGGGTTGTGACCCACTCCATCTTAGTCCTTTGGGCAGCGAAAGGCTTAAAATGCCTTAAGGCCATATAGGAAAGTTAATGTGAACTTGAGGTGGATGTTATGCATATGAGCAAGACATGTTGTTAGTCTTTGTACATCCCTTCGACATTGAAACTTATAAAGCGACTTGGTGGATAAATCTTTGTTGTATTGAACGAAACAAGAGATTTGAGTGAAATGTGTTATATCATTAAGTGGGTAGGGAGGATTACATCATTTTAAGAAATGAATACTAGACGCCTACCATTAATGCTTCTTTCCCCAAGTGAGAAGAATGCAAATACATTGATTGAAAGCAAAGTAAAAAATGTCCTTAGACATTGTAAGTTTCATACATAGAACTTACGAAGGGTAGTGCCATTCGGTTCTATCAATAAGCGTCTCCATCCAAGGTTTCAGTGTGTAGGCTCCGTTGCCATATGCTTCCTTAATAACGTAGGGCCCTTCCCATATAGGTCCTAGTTTACCCAGTACTGGCTTTACTTGCGATGTTGAGTCGGAGGTATTCCCCTGGTTTGAAGGTCGAAGGCCGAACCCGACTGTTGTAGTATCTTTTAATTTTTTGCTTATGGATAGCCTCCCTGATTGAGGCTATTTCCCTTCGTTCTTCGAGTAGGTCTAGGTTGCTACGGAGTCTTTCTTCGTTGTCTACTGCTTCGAAGTTCACGACCCTTTCTCTTTTGACACTTACTTCCGAAGGGATGATAGCTTTCGTGCCATATGTCAAGCTAAATGGCGTCTCCCCATGACTTGAATTTGTATGCGTTCTGTGAGCCCAAAGTACTTGAGGTAGTTCATCTACCCAACCGTGGTGACTGTATCCCAACCTTCTTTCTATTCCTTGGATGATGTCCCTGTTAGTAACTTCCACTTGTCCGTTACCTTGAGGAAGGTAGACGGAAGTGAAGGATTGTTGGATATTCAGGCCTCTGCAAAACACTAGGAATACCCCTTCGGTGAACTGCTTCCCATTATCTGAAATGATGATGTGGGGTACTCCGAACCGACGGATAATATGTTCCCACGCAAACTTTTCCATGTGCCTTCCTGTGATGGATGCCAAAGGCTTCGCTTCCACCCATTTAGTGAAGTAGTCGATGGCTACGACCAAGAACTTTACTCCTCCGGAGCAATTGGCGAGGACCTACGATGTCTATCCCCCATTGGCTAAAGGGCCATGCGGACGTCACAGAGGTCATATCTTGTTTAGGTAGCCTTGGAACCCTTGAGTGAACTTGACAGGCTTCACACTTCGAATGATTTCGGCGTCCCGGCATCTAAGGCCAGTAATATCCGATCCTCATGATTTTAGAAACAACGGAGCGGGGTCCTGCATGAAGCCCGCAGGATCCTTCATGCACTTCTTGAATGATGTTGGCAGCTTGCCTAGGTCCTACACAACGAATCCATGGGGACAAAAAGGATCTTCGGTATAGATAGTTCCCCATGATTCTGTACTATGGTGCTTTGATGCGGACCTTTCGAGCTAATTTCTGATCCTCCGGCAGTATACCACTTATTAGATATTCTCTAATTGGAGTCATCCAATTTGAGTCTTCCTCCCGATATTCGTCGACACCTCCTTTCGGGCGATGGACCTATCTGCCAACACTTCGACCAGAACTTCTTTAGTTAAATGAGCAAATGCCATTGATGCCGGTTTGCTAAGTGCATCCACCTTCTTGTTTTGATTTCTCCGAACATGCTCTATGTTATAGGATGTAAACCCTTCGAGCATTTCCTTGGCCTTATCCAGGTATTGCTTGATCACAGGTTGTCTCTTCTCGTAGGAGCCTTTTATCCGATTGGCCACCAGGTTGCGGTCAGCGAAAATAGCCAAGTCTTCTACCTCCATGTCCTTAGCCAATCGAAGGCCTGCTAGTAAGGCTTCGTACTCTGCTTCATTGTTAGTAGCGTCGAATTCAAAGGGGAGTGCATAGGTGTACTCCTTCCCTTTGGGGTCAACAAGCATGAGACCTCGCCGAGAACCATCGGTTTGAGCCGGAGGCTCCATCGATATAAAGTTTCCACCCTTCGACCGCTTTATCGAGGTTTCTTTTCAAAGCAACCTTTATGTCACCGCTTTGGTTGAGGGTGTTTCGCTAAGAAGTCTGCCAATTTTTTCCCTTTGACCGAGTTTCTACCCTTGTATTCAATTTCGTGCTCTCCTAGCTCGATAGCCCATTTAGCTATCCTTCGATTTCTCCGGCCGAAAGTATCGCTTAATGGGTTTGTCAGAAGTACGGTTATGGGATGAGCTTGGAAGTACCTTGAAGCGTCTTGAAGCATGGACCAAGGCCAAAATTAGCTTCTCCAATCTTTGGATAATTTAGCTCGAGCTCCAGAGAACTCTAGCGAAGTAGATAGGGATTTGCTTCTTCTCCCTTTCTCGCCAATAACACATGATGCTTTCGAAGGAGGCTGCGATATACATAAACAACACTTAAGCCTTTGATTGGGGCAGTAAGTGTAGGTAGAATAGCCATGAAATCCTTGAGCTTTTGGAAGCGGCACGCATCCGTACTCCAGCGAAACATCTTTTTCTCATGCATCCTTTGAGTGTCTTGAAGAACGGCAAAGATCATGCTGCACCCTTCGATAAGAACACAACGAGGGCTGCTAGCTTTTCGTTCAGACTTTGCACTTCCTTTAGGGACTTAGGAGGTTGCAAATCCGTGATGGCCTTAACCTTCGAAGGATTGGCCTTAATACCTTGCTTGGTGATCGATGTCCCAAATTATCCTTCTTCACACGAAGGAACATTTCTTGGGGTTTAACTTCATGTTGATGGCTGGCTAAGCCGGGTTGGTGAAGGTTTCCTTGATGTCGGAGAGCATGTCCTCCTCCGTTCTACTCTTGATAACCATATAGATCGCCTACGCGCCTCTAGATTCCTACCTATCTCGCTTGTGGAAGGCTTTTTCCACTAAACGTTGGTAGGTGGCACCTACATTTTTCAAACCAAAAGGCATCTTTTTGTAACAATAAACACCTTTTCACGTAAAAGGCGTATTCTCTTCGTCCTCTTCCGTCATTTGTATCGATGGTAACCCTTATAAGCGTCGAAAACACTTCAGTAGAAACCACGACAAGGATTCTACTTTCCAATCAATTTGGCGGGATAGCAGTCCTTGGACGAGGCTTTGTTATATCTGTGAAGTCCACGTACATTCGCCACCCTCCATCATGCTTCTTGACCATCACCGGGTTGGATACCCAAGTTTGATACTTCACCTCCCTGAGTATGCCGCCGCTACGAGCTCATCTACTTCTTTGCATCCGCGGCATTTCTTTTCGAGAGCCGCTTGACGCTTTTGCTTGATAGGTTCAATATGTTTGAACTCATTGAGCTTGTGTTCAAGATGTCAAAGGCTTTGCGTCTATGGTGAGAGTTCTTGGGACCCCCATGTCGAGTAGGTCCATGCGAAGACATCTGCATTGGCCCGTAGTACCTTTTCCAATGCCGCTTTAAAGGAGGTTGGGGCTGATTTCCGATTACCTTGTTTGATCGGGATAGAGATCGTTTACTACAATCGCTTCTTGGTCGCGGTACCGAGAACATCTTTGGGAGGCTCTTCCAAACTTTGTTTGATCCTTTTGCCTACTTAGAAAACTTCTTCACGTTGTAGCCGAGAAGACCGTTCCAATACCGAAAGGTGTTTGAATTTGACCGCGGCATGTATGGTGGAACAACGATGCCCATCTTACGCATTGCCGTTCTCCTATCAATAGGTTATAGGGAGATTCGGACCTTCACGATCGTGAAAACCGAGTTTACATTCTTTTTAGCCTTCCTTCTCCAATCGTAACTTCTAGAAGGACTTCCCCCAAGGGCTATGAGTGTTCCCTTGAGAACCCTACCAAGGGTACCTTGAATCTACTCTCTTGACCTTATCTAAGGCTTGAGCTTTAGAAAACAGCGTTCGTAGATCACTTCACAGAGCTACCACAGGTCTAGGTAGGCCCTGTTTACTTCTTTGTTGGAGATCAAGACCTTGATGACCACGGGGTCATTTGAAAGAACTTTCCCTATGATTGAAGGAAAAGTGACATCTCCTACTCCGCATAGTGCTTCCTCCGCTTCTTTTCTTTTTAAACCAGAGTCATCCTTATACACCATGAGGATAGGTGCTTGGCAGTGTGGTGTCTTTCCCCAACTTGCGTGTGGAGATCTTCTCTTTACCTTTCTTTATACCTTTCACCAAATGTCCCAATTGGCGGACTTCGACCTCTTCTATTTGTTTCTTGAGCTCTCTACAATTGTTGGTGTACGTGTCCAGAATCGTCATGGAAGTAGCGTTATTTGGAAGTATCTCTGGCCTTCCTATTTGCCAAGCGAGGAGGAGGATCAAAGGTCTTGCAGCCTTTTCGTAGCTAGTATCTCCCTTGGAGATTTGGATGAGATGTAGCCAGAGACCGTGGTTGATGTTTTTATGGTATGGTGTAAACCTGTCCCTTCCTTTGTGTCTATTCTTTGACCCTTCCCACGAAGGATGCTTCGAGCCCTTCCTGTGACTTTCTTTATTTTTGACCGGGAGCCGGGTTGGTAGACACTTCTTTGGCTTGATCCAGTGTACGCCTTCTCCACTAAACCCTTATAAGTTGCGGAAGGTCGCGGAGAGGAATTCAACCGCACTTCGTTTGAAGGCCATGCACTAAACTTTGAGATGCGTTGGTCTTGTCAAACCCATTGTCGTAAGGTGTCATCGGTGTATCGGTAATGAAAGCCACGGTGCTCTCGTTTTCCTTCGCTTGATGTTGTGCCTTTGTTAGGTGCGTTCTTGTAAACTTTTTCTATTGGTGAAATGTGATGAATTTAGCCTTGAGATCATCAAATTCACAATGCTACACGGTTTTTGCCCGCTCCACCATATATGAGCAGAGTCTCGTAGGGTATATGTAAACATGTGGCAAGCAAGGGGCATAACCATACGCATTCGATAACCTTGAACATGTGTAAGAAGTTATCCGGGTCCCCCTTCCCATCATAAGTACCAATATGTGTGGGCATTTTCAACCCATCGGGAAAAGGGTAGTCTTCTATCCATCTTACAAAGGTGTTGTGGAGCCCATGGGCTCGAATAAAGGCGAGATATAAGGTGGCATGTGGGAGGGGCAGCATTGTGCGGGTTATGATTTGGAGGTATTCCAAATGGGGTTTTGGTTAACATATTGAGAGTGCAGCGGTAGGTATATAAGGTGGGTGACTTCCAACAAGGTACGAAGGATATACCATAGGTTGCCCGTAGGGCATGCTTCCGTATGGTTGAGTAAAAGCTGGGGTTGCTAGCCCCCATTAGGTGGGGGATAGACCCTTGAGGGTAAGATTGAGCACGAAAGGAGGGTACATACCATGAGGAGGAAGATTTCCTCCCCATTCATTTGAGGTGGATTGCCTTCTCACGGGATCGCGTGAGAAGGCTGCGAACCCCCGCCTCGCTTCTTCCTGGATGAGCCGCCAAAAGTGGTGGCAAATTAACCTCCATAGGATCGCCGGTGACTCCTTCCATTGGAGCCTTCTATCGTTCCTTCCCTTCTTGTCGATCCTCTCGAACATCTTCAAAACCGACCGACCTTCCACTCGGCCTTATGCCGGAGACCCTATCCTTAGCGTGTAGCCGGGAGCCAAGGGCCTAGCCTCCATTTCCAACTCTTACGTCATACTCATCGCTGAGTATTTTAATCCCACGCATCTCTACATTCGAGCTTGCCTCCTTGAGCCCTCAAAGATTCTAATGCTTCGATGTTAGCCGATTGAACGCGGTGATTACGGTTAGGGTTAGCGAGGTTGAAGCATGATTGTTGGGAGTTATTTCAGGGTGAGATCGTGTGGTAAAGGTGGATGCGGTAATATTAGGAAGGTTGTTAGGATCATTGAGCGGGATTGGTGTCAAGGTCGAAAACCGGAGGGTGTATCCTCTCTTCCTTGATTCATGCCGTGAAACTAGTGAGAGTGATTGGCTGGTGTAATTTTGGAATAACGAGACCAATAGTAGCGGTCCCACGGATGGCGCTTGATTGTACAATAATTCATACGACCAGGACCTTGATGGTGATCGAAGTGTATGAGGGGTGTTATGCTTGCGCCAAACTTGTAGCCAATCTGCAATAAGAAATAATAGACAACCGTTAAGTGATTCTTGCTTGAGGGTTGGGCCTACGAACCACCTCCGCATGAGAGTAAGTATGTGATATGTGTTGTAAATAATATGGAGTATGTGTATCTTGTGTTGAGTGAACATTCCATTGAAATGACTCGTCCAACCTATTTATAGGTGAAGAAAATAGCTTGGAGAGTGTTAGCACCGCTTTAGGAGATCATGGGGCGTCACGATTTATGGTAACCGCTATGGCTTCATCCCCACTATCTCGGACTTGGCGGGGAAGCTAAGGAAATAGTGGGAACGTGGGGAAGACCAAGTCAAGGTTCTCCTTTGTCTTGGCGTCTTCAGAGAGACACCGAAGGGCATAGGCCTTCGGTGGCGAATTCCCAACTGGTAACCATGTCAATGATGAATGGTTTTACACCACCAATAACTTATGAAGAAAGACTTGGGTCTTAAGTAATGCAAATTCGAGGCCGAAAGGGGGGGTCCTTGACTGTCGGAGATATGCGTCATCAATGACAATCTATGACCCTGATGGAGAAAAGTTTGAAAAGGCATACCGGACTAAGCGTACCACTAGGAATTTAAAAGATAAGTTTGATCCATATGACATTCTTGAGGATAAACTTACTTACATAGGTACGTAGGAGCACGACTTCGAGTCTAGCTACAAGACTCATAAATAAAGAAATTCGCTTCATGGGAGGCAACCCATGCTTAATTATTTGCTTGTTTGTGTGTCATATATCTTTTCATTCTTGTATGTTCTCATGTTTGAATTTGTGAAAATGCTTTATTTTGTCTTTAACCTCATCTTAATTACACATAAAGGTATTTTACAAAAAGGATAAGAGTAGGGAAGATTACACACGTTTTTAAAAGAACGTGAACATGAGAACTACGATTATTGAAAATGATATATATGTGTGTGTTTGTTATTGAAAAATGCTTGTATCGAGTCATAATGGATGTTTTGCAGGGATTTTTCCAGATTTTAAAGGTGTTATTTTTCCAGAATTTTTCCAGAAAAATGCAGCCGACTGTCGGGATAACTGACGGCGTCGAGATTAGAACTGGCGGACGTCAGGAGGAGCAGAAACAACTTATAAAATTCTTCTCATTTTTTGTGCTAAGTATAAATTTTTGGAAATTCTCAGGTCTTAATTTTTCAAAAAATATGCAAACATCCATTCCACAAGCATTATATCCTAGTATAGTATAGTCATATATAATTTTACCGCCGATTTTACGCGAAGGTTTCGTCTATTTTCTTAAAGTGTGCAGGTTTTATTTATAAAGAAGAAGAAACATAATATTGGATGAAGCTTATCATGCATACATTCTTCTTGGGAAAGAATTTAACCACTACTTCACACGGATCCTACTGAGGTAATCAGGGGAGTACTAGTTTCTTTCTCTTTTAATTTCCTTCCGTTATCATAACTTTGATACTTTAGGGAAACATTGGGGACAATGTTCAGTTTAAGTGTAGGGAGGGAGAATAAAACGGGAACTTTGAAACTATGCTTATCCTTGAATATTGGTCTTGGTTCTATTTCATTTGTGTAATAAGCTATGAGAAATATTTTTTAGGGTAATTTTAGCGCCAAATTTAAAAATTTTCATGACATGTACTAGTGGGACTTTAGTCTTAATAAAGCGTCTCATGGATAAGAGTTATATGACTAGCATAAAAACCGTATACCACTCAAATTCCACCTCAAAAATGTGAGGTTTGCCCCTATATCTATAGGAATTAAAGCATTCACCTTTAATGCTTCGAGAGTGTACCGGTAGTATCATAGATTCTAGAACTTGTTTTGTGATGCATCCCGAAATCGCTAGTGAGACTACACTTGTGTAGTTAGGAATGGCTAAGTGATAAGAGGCATTAGGATAACCCTTGTTTGATACCCATATTATAATTACTTCTTTCACATCGGTCGAGTAATTACCCCACACCGTTGCGATGTACTCATCTTTAGTACACGATACCCCTAGTTAACCCCTCAGAGCCAATCCTTTTTGCGGTTCTCGTGATGTTTCGGTTTTCCAGAATATCAATGAAGAGCATTGTTTACAATCCACCCCCAAATGTACACCCAAATCGCCTTAGCCTACCTTGTATGCACTCACCTTTAGTGCATTATTGTTATCATACTAAACTCTTAGTTCAATTATCTAGTTACTTGCATGGTTGCTAAGTCGAGTCATATCTTTTGTACACAGTTTTGGGATGATTGAGACTCATGGGTAAAGTAAAATTTTATGGAGTGACGGGAAAGAACGTTAAACTCAAATTCCCTTTATTTACGTAATAAAATACTCCAAGTGTTTTGATCTTTTCAATTCGGGCCCAATTAGTGTTAGAGTAATAGAAACTCAAGTGTAGGGATGCTCCTATAAATCCCTTATATTTTGATGTTATCTTAGAGGATGGTAGAGTAAAAGTGTATGCAAAAAAAAAAAAAAAAAAGGGCTACCATCCTACATCTATCTTTATATTTATGTTTGTTTATTTCAAAGTATCTAAAGTTTAGTGAGTCGAGTCTTGGGTTAGCAACGTCATTCTTTTCATGCTTGTAACATAAGATTTTTGACTTGCCGCCACTAAACCGCCTATCCAACCAAACCCTTTGTTTCCCTACCGTAAGCCAAACATTACAACCCTTTAAAAGACCTCTTAGATAGTTGTTCCTAGGTGCTTACGCCAAAGCGGTGGAGGTTTGATCTAGTCTCAAGCCTATGGTAATCTATGTACTATGACCGGTTAATGAGTGTTTATCTTCTATTTCCATTTACTATATTTCATATACACCCGAGAGATGAGAGAATTCAAACAC
Source organism: Chrysanthemum makinoi (assembly GCA_910596185.1). Taxonomy (NCBI): domain Eukaryota; kingdom Viridiplantae; phylum Streptophyta; class Magnoliopsida; order Asterales; family Asteraceae; genus Chrysanthemum; species Chrysanthemum makinoi. Next base: position 231,239,466 of record OU343218.1, read on the forward strand.
CCCTTGAGAGGTGCTAGTATATAATTTCCGTGCTTGTTATGACAATTGTGGTGCTTTTACTTGTTGTGAATTATGTTAAACCAATGCTTCATGCCCCCTAACTTATAAGTTGATTGGCCAAAAGCACATTTGCTTGATGACAAGCAAATACCAAGTGTAGGGATATTTGATAAGGATTTAAAACATACACTTTTAAGGGGTCATTTAAGGCCTTAATTGCCCACTTTGATATCCGTTACTGCTTAATTTCGTTCCTTTTCACTTTTTAGGTCTCTTGGAAGCAAAATGCTAGAATGATGCATATTTGGACGAAACGGAGTGAATATATGAAGAAAATGGCTAAGTCAAGATCGAAGACACTCAAGCTGCTAGAATTGAAGCTGACGGCGTCCCAATCAAAGGGAAACGCCGTCCCTCTACACGTAATAAAATCTGTGATGGCTCAGTAGACTTTTTGCTAAAATACACCTAACGGCGTCAGGCTTTGAAAAGGAAGGGCGTCACGAAGACTTTTCATCCTAGAAGGCCTAGATCCAGAATCAGACGACGTCACTACTAAAGCCCGAAGGCGTCACAACTACAACGTGACACCGTCCCAACTATTGCTTGGCTAAGACGAAACCCTAATGACGGCGATCTGACGGCGTCCCACCTATAAGGCGATGCCGTCGCAAGTGTAAAATTATAAATAGAAATCGAATTTTCAGAATTTTAGAAGGTAGACTCGTGGAGTAATAACCCTAAACGTTTGTAGTCCGACTTGGACAATATCTTAGGGTTCCCAAACCCTATTTTACATCAAGATAAGTGTTTTACTTCATTGATTTCATTATGTCTTCGATTGAATGTGTGTATGCTTGCGTGTTTAACATGTCCGGCTAAATTTCTTTTGCGTTTGCTTAGATCTATGACACCTACTTATTAATTATTGATTGGTTGTCTCTTATCTTAATTGTAATTGGCTTAGGAGTGTACTAGGCTATCGTTGTGTTTAAATGCTTGAGTAATATTTGTGAACCTTAGTTTATGAGTCACTTAGCGGATTTGTAGGCTAAACATCCAAAGATAACCCTTAAATTAAGGTTTATGAATCTTAGAGATTTTCGTAGGCGATAACCTTAAGGTAGTCTCAAAGAGTTAGGGAAAAAGGCATACTCTACGACCTTAGAAAACACAACACGTTAAGAATAAGGACGTGACAATTCAACCACCAATAAAAGATAACTAGGGAGTAATAGTATCTAGGTAGACACATTTTTAATCATCATACAAGCACACATCAATAGACATAAGACTACCTGTAGTTTAGATAATTAGATAGTAGAAGTAATCGGTAGAAGTACCACCCCCCAAATCCAAACCCCAAGATTTTACCCTTAGCTTTCTAAAAAATATATATAAAAAGATAAAAAATAATCTTCCTCAACCTCAACCTTAGCATAGTACACTTCTCACTAGCATTCCTATTCCCCTAGAGAACGATATCAATACCCAAGGCTTACCCAATACTACACTACAACGATTAGGTACACTGCCTAGGGTGTTGAAAAACTTGCTCGATGAAAAGGAAGTTCCTTTGACCCCGAACGCGCCTTGTACGCACATCAACTGCCTACCCACTGAGGTGCAAACTGAAGACTTTGTGTTCTTGCCATTTCCATTGAAAGATTTAGGGTTTTTTTTTTTGATAACGTTTTGACAAGAACAATCAAAGAAGTAAGATTCTTTTAAATTTTCTGATAAAACTTTTGTAAGTTGTTTGCAGAGAAGATTTTGCTTAAAAACTGGTTTTAGATAGAAGAAAACACAATTGTTTTACGGGTTGAGAAAATATTTTGACAGACTTTGGATGCAGAATACAAATTGTGTGTGTTTTTTGTGTTTTGAGAGGGGTATTTATAGAGTGGTGAGAGGGTAGATTTTGTACATGCGAGGATTTGTAAAGTTTTTATTGAAAACGTTTTATTTACCTCATTTAATGCGACCACTCCACTACCCGCAGTTTTCTCATGGTTTTAAAGGAACAGGTTGCGGTTAGCGGTAAAGTGCATCTTACAGGGTTAAAATATCCTAAGGATATTTGTTGTGAGAGAAGGCATTAAATGCCAAGTGGGATGAGGTAAGGTTGTGAGGGACCCATGACATGGATGAAAGAAGGATATAGAGACATATATTCCTATATTAAATTGGTATGTTTACCAACCTAGGACATTAAGTAACTGAAATACTTAATGCATTTAGTTACTCATTCAATGCTCTATATCCTATGTCAGGGACCCTGAACGAGTCTTACTCATTCAGTGAGAAGATTTTGGGGCTTTGTTAAGGGATCAGGGACCATTTCGAGAGCATCTTGAGATCGGGATTAGTTATCGGGTTCGACTTTCAATATCAAGCATTCTAATTCACTTTTCGGTCTCGAAGGTAGGTTCATCAAAGGGTTTGGTGAAGATATCAGCAAGTTGATATTCAGTAGGGATGAAGTGGAGTTCTATGTCTCCTTTCATGATGTGGTCCTGATAAAATTATATCGATATCAGCGTGTTTGGTTCTTTGGTGAAGGGCGGGGTTGTTGGAGATTGCTATAGCTTGGTGTTATCACAAAAGATGGGTACCATCTTGTAATGGATGTCATAGTCACCGAGTTGACTTTTCATCCATAACACATTGGCACAACACCACAGTAGCTGCTACATATTCAGCCGGTGAAGACAAAAGCCACGATTATTGCTTTTAGCACTCCAACAAACTGCTTTCCTCAAGAAATTGCAGGACCCCGAGGTACTCTTCACATGTTCCATGTTGCGACCGTGCATAATCAGTGAGAATATCCTTTGAGGTCAAACCACGAGCATTTTGGATAGTAAAGTCCAAGGCTTAGAGTTCCTTTCGTGTATCGAGGATTCTTTTGGCTGCAGTGAGATGGGATTCTTTGGGATTGGACTGATATCTAGCTATTAGAAATAATGACAATTGTATGTCAGGTATGGAGGCAGTTAGATACATCAGTGATCCTACAATTCCCCTGAAATGAGTTTGATTGACTGATTTGCCAGTGAGATCAAGTCCAAGGTTATTTGGAGGGACCATTGGAGTCTTCACTGAAGCACAGTCAGAGATCTCATATTTCTTCAAGAGATTTCTGGTATATTTCTCTTGACTAATGGTGATTCCTTTATCAGTTTGCCTGATTTGTAGTCCAAAGAAGTAAGTGAATTCACCCATCATGCTCATTTCAAATTTCTTTTTCATTAGTTTTTCAAACTGTTTTCAAAGAGTATAATTTGTTGAGCCAAAGATGATGTCATCAACATACACTTGAACTAGTATCACATCTTGTTTTGTCCTATAGATAAACAAGGTGTTGTCTATCTTTCCCCTGACAAACTTGTTTTGGATCAGGAAGGCTGAGAGAGTTTCATACCATGCTCTGGGAGCTTGTTTTAGTCCATATAGGGCTTTACCAAGCTTGCAAACATAGTCAGGATATTCACTACTCTCAAAGCTAGGGGGTTGCTGTACATAAACATCTTCTTTGAGTTCACCATTCATGAAGGCACTTTTTACATCCATTTGGTAAACTTTGAAGTTCATGTAGGTTGCAAATGCAAGGAAGATCCTGATGGCTTATATTCTTGCAACAGAAGCAAATGTCTCATCATAAGCAATGCCTTCTTGTTGACTGTAATCTTTGGCTACAAGTCTGGCTTTGTTTTTAATGACAATGCCGTTTTCATCGTTTTGTTTAGAAACCCACTTCATTCATATAACAATGACATCCTGAGGACATTTGATCAAGGTCATGACCTTGTTTTATCAAACTGTTGAAGTTCTTCTTGCATAGCTTTGAACCCAGCTAGGATGTTTTAGAGCTTGGTGACACTTTTGGGTACTATTTCTGATAGAAAATCAGCATATAGACATTCATTGGCTGATGCTGCTGATAACTCATAGCCATGCTTCTTGTGAGTATGCCTTCAGTGGGTTCACCAATGATGTTCACAAGATCAATGTCTTGAGATCTTGTCAACTTACTTTGTGGTCTAGGATCTGAGCTTGATGAGGGAGTTCAGGAATAGGTTCAGAGGAAGGTGCAATAGATACATGATAATTTAATGAGGTGGATGGTTGATCAGGTTGAGATTCATTCATTTCTGGTTCCTGAACATTTGGTTCAATATTACCCATCCCAGTAGGGACTGATTGATTATCAATGAATTCATTGATTGTTGGTTGAGGAAGGTTGTGGGGTAAGACATAGTATGAGATATCAGCATCAACTTGATATGAGGAATTTATTTCAGTGTTGAATTCATCAGGAGGGTATCTTGATGAGTTATCAATTCCTATTTCCTCCACTGAGGTATTGGTAAACTCGATGCTTCGAACTTTCATCAAAGGTGACATGAAAGGTTTCCTCAACTTGTTGTCTTCGGTGTTAAACACCACGAAGGCTTTAGAGATCGATGAGTAACCTAGGAAATACCCATCATCAACTTTTGCATCAAATTTGCCTAAGTGATCCTTGTGATTGTGAATGAACACAGGACACCCAAACACATGAAAGTAGCTGACATTAGGAAGTCTTCCTTTGAAGATCTCATATGGGGTTTTGTTATGTCTTTTGACAATAATTGACCTGTTTTGAGTGAAACAGTTTTGACTTGATCAGAAGTGCTTTGGGAGTGCTGAGCCATTTAACATGGTTCTAGCAGCCTCAATGAGAATTCTGTTTTGCCTTTCAGCAACCCTATTTTGTTCAGGGGTATATGGAGATGAAAACTTTTGGGAAATTCCCTTTTCATCACCGAAACTCTCAAGCTCTTGATTTCTAAACTCAGTACCATTGTTAGTTCTGATTTGTTTAACTGTAATGTCATTCTGGTTTTCAATCTTCCTAATGAATGAAATTATGGTATCATTGCGACTCTTTTGGAATGAAAGTATACCCAAGTGTATCTTGAGAATTCATCAACAATGACAAGAGTATACTTCTCATCTTTGGATTGATCTTGGTGACGAGGTCCAAAGAGATCCATATGCGGGGAGGTGAAGGCAGCTTTTGATGGAGAAATTTTGTTTTGTTTTGAATGATACTCTGTGATGTTTGCCTTTTTCACAGGCTGAGCATGTTTTATCTTTTGCAAAAACCAGTGATGGTAAACCAAGGACTTTGTTTTGTTTTGCCAAGTTGTTTATATTTTTGAAGTTTAAGTGAGAGAGTCTCTTGTGCCACAGTCAGTTGACAGTTTCAATGGCTTTGGCAAAGAGACAAGTTCCATCCTTAGAGAGAGTTGACATGTCCAATACATATACATCATCTCTCCTAGGAGCTATAAGAACAACTTCTTTGTTGGCATTGAAAAATTTACCTTGTTTATCATTGAACTGCACTATGTATTTTGCATCACACAACTGACTGACACTGATGAGATTGTACTTTAGACCATTTACATAAGCTATTCTAGAGAAAAATATTCCATTACAGTTTACTGAACCATAACCTTCGGTGGGACATGATGAGTTATCACTAAATACTAACTTGGGTCCTGGTTCCTTTACATACTTGTGTAGATACTCCTTTACTCCAGTCATGCTTCTTGAACATCCACTATCTAGATGCCAAATAGGCTCCCTGGCGTGTCTCTGCACAAATAGTCAACTGAATTAGTTTCTCTTGCTGACCCACTTACTAGTGGGCTTGGGTCTCATGGTCTGTTTGAACTTAGCAATTGATTCATGGCAGTGGTTGAGTGAAGTGTGCTTGATGAGTGTCTAAATACTCATCATTTTTGTACCATTTAAACTGCAAAAACATCTGAAAACACTCAAAAATGCATCAAAATGATAAAAATATCACAAATAAGTGTTTTATGTGTTTTAAATGCAAAAATACCAAAATCGGATGAAAAACGTATCAAGTTTGCATAATTGGCAGTTTTAGTCCCCAAGTTTCAAAAGTTGTCAAATCTAGTCCATGGAATCCAAAAATATGGAGTTTTATCATTCAAGGTCCCTGAAATATTCTAAGTTGTCAAAATGGTCCTTGAATTAATCTTTGGTCAAATGGCGAAAAAGGTCCCTAAAGTTTAAAAAAGTGTCAAAAATAATCCTTGGATATTTAAAAATGGAAAATTATCAAATATGGTCCTTGAACTATTCAAGATTAGCAGGATAGGTCCTTGTGATAACTTTGGAATGTTGGCAGTTTTGGTCCCTCAACTATTCAGAAATTACATGAATGGTCCTTGGGCTTATATTTCTACAAACCAAACCGGACCCCTTTTATGTTATTTACCCAGGTGCCCAACACCAAGCCCAACCCACTTAACTTGACCCTTGAGCTTGAACCTTGAGCCGGTGAAAACTCATTTGAACCACCCGCCATACCCATTTGGCCCCTTAGTTATTAATATCCAGCGGTCAAACGGTCGCCCGTAAAACCAGATACACTGTTCACCTTCCTCTACCATGCACGAAACCCAAAACCGGTGGTTTCCCCACCTCTCCACCTCACCACCACTTTCACCTATCTACAGCTCTCCCTCCACCTCCACATCCTCCCAAACTTCATTAATTGGAAGAAAACATCGCTTGATATTTTTGGCAAAAGTCTTTTAATGGCTAAGATCATCTCTGCTCATCCAATGGTCAAGGTTGTTGATGGGATATGTTGAAATCAAGTGGGAAAACTCAAAAAGATCTTTATAAAGAAGAAGAGAGGCAATGTGGATAGTATCTAGTGTAATTTAATTTTGCTTATGTCGTTTTAAATATTTTTAAGTTTCCAGTGTATTTCAAAGCTTTCAAGCACCTTGTAATCATATTTTAGTGTAATAAAAACCTATTTTAGGTTTCAATTTGAGTTAAGGTACACGAATTCAGTTTATGCCCATTTCCTTGTCTAAATTCTCAAAATACTCAAATGTTGTTATTAGTTGTTGTTAAGGATTTTAAAGCTCATATAAGCTCCTTATAAAGCTCTTATAAGCTTTTAGAAACTAAAAAATCCAGTTTAGAGTTGAAATTCAAAAATACATAAAAATCAAGAAAAATTAGTTAAAAATAAAAAATCCTTGAAGATGGTGCTAGAGGTTGAAGCAGGGTAATTCTTGGACTATCCTTGGGTTAGAGGCTTAGTGGTAAGCCTATAGGTGTGGTCCCTCGGTCCTCAGTTCTCAGTTTTAAGCATAAACATAATTTGTAAGCCATTTCTTTGAAATTTGCATTTCCTAGTATTAGTAATTAAACCTTGTTAATTCTAGCTTAATCTTGTCTAAATATAGTTAATATCAGTTAATCAATAGGTTACTTGGTTTTAAAATTTGTTTTAGTACATTAAGCTTCAAAACAGTTTATTAAAGTGGTGTTTGGATGCACTTATTATTACGAGTTAAAGGTTAGTTTACCGATTAAAATAGTTTATATATGTTTGTTTAGGTATAGTTTACTCATATTAGTCATTGATTTGCATCTACATACCATAAAAGTCAAAATCACCTTAAATCATCCTAAGTTCATATCTGCTAGGATTTTACAAATCATAAACTTGCATATAGGTTTAGAACTAGCCAATATAGCTTGCATTAGGACCATGTCATCATAAAACTTCATTATCAGTAAGATACATAAGCTCAAATTTCATCAAAGTCAACTTAGTTCATTTCTTTAGAAAGTCAAATTTTCTTAAGTGCGGTTTTGAATAAACTAAAGAATTTTAGTGTGTGTTTAATATTAAGATTTAGCTAATCATCTTTTGGGATATTAAAATATAGTTGCTCATCTTCATTATAATATTTTTTATAATTTTAGTTCAACTTATATTTTTACTTAGCTTCTTTTGAACCCTTTTTCAAAAAGGTGTCATGTGCACAGTTTTACAAGCTTTTTCACAAGCTTGTCAAAAGCTCTCTGGTACTCTTAAGCTTGTGTTATTTAGCTTTTAGGATAGCTTACCTACCCATATCATAGGCTCGGTGCTTATTTTTCACTTTGAACTTATCTAATAAGCTGCTTGAGTGGCTTTAGTTTTGTCCATTTCATTTAGTATAAAGATCTCGGTGTTTACATACTTTTTCATAAGCTCATTATAAGCTCACTAGTGAACACCAGGTGAGAGCTTTAGCTTTTGGAAAGCTTTGAGTTAGTATATTTGATAGTTCATGTTCTCTTTCATTTCCTAGTTTATTAAAGTGCTTAAAAATAAGCTAGAAAGTGCCTAGATATCTAAAAAGTACCTGTGCAACCGGTTTAACTTGTGCTTATTTAGAAGTTGTTTAGTGCTTATTTCTAAGTTATTTTGCTTATTCAGTTGTCATTTTAGCTTATTACCATTTGTTTAGCTTATTTTCAGTTTAAATTTGCTTAATTACTAGCTTATTAAACCACTTGGCTTATCCTTACGTTTATTCTTACGCTTTTCGCGTAATTTTATATATATAGCATGCGTTTTCATTCTAAGGTCACGTTTTTAGATAATTTAGGTTTAAGCTTTAATTAAAATAGTTTATTTAAGTTATTTTGTTTTATAAATCAAGAAAAACCAACTTTAAAAATAGTGATAGCGTTTATTTAATATAATTTAGTTTTTTTAAATTTTCTTTAATTTGCATTTAAGCACCTGTAATTTACAAACTTTCTCTTTAGGTGTAATTACCACTCAAAATCCTTACTGATCATTATCCTTAGTGATCATTCGACATCTGAGCGTTTTGAAGCACCATTAATCCTCAGGTGGGACTTAGCGACCGGGAATCCACTATATTCAAGGAAATTGCATTGGTTTTAGGCGTATTAATTTTATTACGGTTGACCATTCACAAGTGGTTGACTTGTGTGATAAACTTGAGTTTGAGGCGAATCAAATTTTGGCGGCTATTTGCGGTGAGAGCTTTAAGCGTGTTTTAAACATTTCAGAACCGTACTTGCACATATACCACCTTTTGTAAGCAGTTTTTTAAAAAGTTATCAAAAGTTCATTAACACTTTTCCTAAAGTGTTAACAACATAAAAATATGAAACAACAAAACAATCGTAACGTTTTCTATTTTGTATTTTCTTTAAGGTGATTCTTAAAGAGGTACGATTTGGTTAAACGAGGCGATACCAAAAATATTGTCCAAAAGTATTTAAACCCTTAGCACAAATCCATACCTCGTCTTTTAGTGGTACTTAATACATAAAATCAACCACCGCAAACCAAAGGCGGTACACCTACCAAGGGGGTGTGAACATTAATAAGTTCCCAATCTTACAGATCAAAACTTACCTTTGTGTCCTTGTGATTTGGTGTACCTTTTCAAAGAAGCCATTTCATTTGTGATTATTGGTTTAAGTTCACTTGTCGTTTTACCTCGCATTTGTTTTGGAAACTGATTTTTAAACTTAGTGCATGCGCTTTTCGTTCTTCCGCTCTACCGTCCACTTTGAGCTTGCAAATATTCCTCGTAGGCGTAGAGGGCGTTACGCTCCTTGCCGTGGTGGCGAGGAAGCGTCTAGTACCACCACCCATGCGTAATGGCGGAAGACAAGCCGATGAATGAGCTTCTCCAAGCACCCATCGAGGGTTACGGAGATGCCATTATTGTCCCGACCATCGTGGTGATACCTTCGAGCTTAAAACCGGGTTGCTTAATCTTGTAACCCAAAGCCAATTTTATGGTTTTGGGCGGGATGATCCTCATGCACATATTCGATGGTTTAACAAGATTGCATCTACCATCAAATACAAGAATGTCCCACATGAAGCAATTAAGCTTCTTCTGTTCCCATTCTCTCTAGAGGACAAGCCGGAATTGGCTTGAGAAACAACCCCTCGTTCCATTGAGACATGGGAGGATTTAGTCACCAAATTTGTTAACGAATTCTATCCTCCATCCCGAACTACAAGTCTTAAGAATGAGCTAATGAAATTCTCTCAAAGATTTGATGAATCATTCGGTGAAGCATGGGATCGTTACAAAGAGTTGCTCCGAAAGTGTCCACATCATGGTTTTACGGAGTTAATGCAAATGGATACTTTCTACAATGGTTAAAGCCAAGGTGACCAAGAATCTTTAAATGCCTCAGCAGGTAATTTCTGAGCAAGACCACTAAAGAATCCTTGCAAATCATAGAAAACAAGTCCCAGGTCCGCCCTTTCCGAACAAAGACATATCGGTCTCGGTCTAATCACGGGACCTTCTACTTCATCTCACGTGAGTACATCTAGCACCGATGCTAAGATTGACAAACTCACGGATATTGTTCAAGCTTTGGTTCTTGCTAACCAAAGAAAGTCACTTTCACCACGAGACACCATCACATGGTGAAGTGAAGAAAGTCGAGGGCTGTGTTACTTGTGGTGGCCCTCATGCATACTACAAGCATGCGCCACCGATGGTAGTCCGTTGGAAGCCAATGCCATAGCCGGTACTTCACATCAGGGAGGTAATCAATACCATCCTCAAAATGAACCAAACTACCGTGCTAATACTTATGGGGACCACCGGTTTTAACGAATCTAACATACAAAACGGACTCGAGAACCAACCTAGAATGAACCAAGGTTATCAAAACCAAGGTAATTTCTATCCCGGATCAAATCAAGGTTTCCAACATCAAGGAAACCTTAATCAAAATAATTTCAATCGAGGGAATCAATTTCATGGGAATATGAATCCTAACCAAGGAAATTTTCAAAATCAAGGCCACTAATCCCGAATAATAAAGGCGAATTTTCCTAATCAAACTCAAGCCATTGTTCCAATTTGGACCATCATCGATGAGTTATTGAAACAATTCATGAAATCCCAAGATGAAATGAGCAGGTTGTTGGTCGGTCGGTCGATGATCTAAAAAGTCTTTAAATGATCAACCCTCGGGCTCAGGAAAACTTCCGAGCAACACGATCGCTAACGAGGCGTATAAAAGCGATCACAACCAGAAATGGTGTTTCATACAATGGACCCGCTATTCCTACTACCTCTTCTTCTTCTCTCCCGAAGGTAGTGGAAAGTGAACTTGAGGCTACAAAGGACAAGGAACTTCCTACTAATAACGGAGGTACCAACGATGTCCAACCTCAAGTTGTCCGGAAACCCAAATCCAATCCAGGAGTTGTTTTGAACCTCCGGTAGCTCCGTTGAAAACCTCAAATCCAAATCTTCTATTCCTTACCCATCCGCGTTTGAATGAGCAAAGCTCGCGAAAAAGCCAGTCATCAAATGGAAAATGTTTTTCAAATTTTCCAAGAACTACATTTTGACATAAGCTTTGCGGATGCTATCATCGCGATGCCCAGTTTGCATCAACTCTCAAACACATGTTAAGCAATAAGGAAAAGCTGTTTGAAATGGCTAAAACTCCTCTGAGCGAGCCTTTCAGCAGTTATCTTGAAGAAGCTTCGAGAAAAGCTTGGAGATCTGGAAAATTTCTCTTACCTTGTGTATTTCGGGAATGGTTGAATGCTTTGCCTTAGCGAGATCTTGGTGCAAGCATCAATCGATGCCTTATTGATATGGAAGAAACTTTCTCTTCGGACCTTACTCCTACATGCATGAATCGAGCTTGCAGATCGTACAATATCCGTCCTTTGCATTGCAGGGGCGTATTTGTGAAAGTAGGAAAGTTCCATTTTCCAGTGACTTTGTGGTTGTTGACCGTCTGCGATCATGGGTTCCTCTCATTGTTGGACGAGGATTCACGAGCGGTCCGTGCTCTCATTGATGTATTTGAGCAAGAAATCACATGCGTGTGGGTAATGAAACTGTCACCTTTAACCTTGATCAAACTTCGAGGTACTCCGCAAACTATGATTATGAGTCGGTTAACCGAATAGATATCATTGATTTATAAGAGTACTCTCAAGAAATTCTTGGTTATGATCATAATTCTTTGAGTGATAATCTCACTCATTCATCTCAACCCATCATTGCCAATTCTACTCCTTCTCTCACTCCGTTTGAGGAAAGTGACTTCATCTTGGAAGAGATTGAAGCATACTTGTCTAGTGATTCAGTTTCATGGGAAATTGATCACGCTCCAATTGACATCGAGGGGAGATATTCTTCTCATTGAAAAGTTGCTTAATGATGATCCATCATCACTCCCTCCCGTCGAGCTTCATAACAAGGAAGTCAAGTCGGTTGAGAAAAGCGAAGAATTTCCGAAGTCGAACTTAAGAACTTACCACCTCATCTCGAGTATGCATTTCTTGAGGGTGATGATAAATTACCCGTCATTATTGCTCGAGATTTGAGTAAAGATGAAAAGATTGCTCTCATAAAGGTCTTGAAGTCACACAAGCAAGCAATTGCTTGGAAACTCTCCGACATTAAGGGTATCAACCATGAGTTTTGTACTCACAAAATCTTGATGGAGGATGACTTCAAACCATGAGTTCAACATCGAGAAGGGGTGAATCCTAAGATCCATGAGGTTATTAAACAAGAGGTTCTCAAACTTCTTGATGCAGGATTAATACCCGATCTCGATAGTCCTTGGGTTAGATTCAACGTGTTCCTAAAAGGGTGGCATAACTGTTGTCACAAATGAAGAAAACAAGTTAATTCAACTTCATTTGGTTACGGGATGGCGTGTTTGCATTGACTATCGTAAGTTGAATGGCGCTACCGTAAAGACCATTTTCCTCTACCCTTCATGGACCAAATGCTTGAGAGATTAGCGAGAATGAATACTATTGTTTCCTTGATGGTTTCGGGTTATTTTCAGATTCCCCATGATCCACGGGATCAAGAAAGACCACATTCACTTGCCCATACGGAACTTTTGCCTATAGAGAGTATGCCTTTTGGCCTATGTAATGCTCTGGCGTTCCAACGATGTATGATGGCAATTTTCCACGACATGATCAGGGAAACAATGGAGGTGTTTATGGATGACTTCTCGGTCATTGGGGACTCGTTTCAAACATGTCTCTCCCATTTAGATAAAATGCTAAAACGGTGTGAAGACACCAATCTTTGTCTAAATGGGGAGAAGAGCCACTTTATGGTCAAAGAAGGCATAGTCCTTGGCCATAAGATTTCAAAAATGGGATTGAGGTAGATAGAGCAAAAGTCGATGTTATTGCTAAATTACCTCATCCTACTACCGTCAAAGGTATTAGGAGTTTTTAGGTCATGCCGGTTTTATCATGAGATTCATACAAGATTTTTCTAAGATCGCCGGCCTATGACCCATCTTCTTGAAAAAGATGCTCCTTTTATCTTCTCACCGAGTGCATCAAAGCTTTTGAAACATTAAAGAAAAAGCTTACGGAAGCACCCATTCTCGTTGCTCCCAACGGGATTTACCTTTGAACTCATGTGCGATGCAAGTGATTTTGCTATCGGAGTCTAGGCAGCGTATAACCAAGCATTTTCACCTATCCATACACTAAGTAAGACTATGACCGAGGCTCAAACTCATTACACCACCACAGAAAAAGAGCTACTAGCCGTGGTGTATGCATTTGAGAAGTTTCGGCCGTACTTAATCTTGACCAAATCGTGGTGTATCACGGATCATTCGGCTCTCAAATATCTCTTTGCAAAACAAGATGCAAAGTTGCTCCGTTGGGTTCTCCTCTGCAAGAATTTGATATCATTATACGTGATAAAAAGGGACTGAGAACACGCTGCTGATCATCTGTCCTGTTTAGAAAACCCTCACCAAGATGTTTTCGAGAAAAAGGAAATAAATGAAACATTTCCTCTCGAGACACTCAATGCGGTTTCTTTGCGTGGAAACTCTACTACCACCCCATGGTTTCTGACCGCAAATTACCATGCGAGTAACTTCATAGTGAAAGGGATGTCAACCCAGCAGAAGAACAAATTCTTCAAAGATGTTAAACATTACTTCTGGGCGACCCTACTTATTCAAAATCATGCGCGAATCAAGTCATCCGACGGTGTGTTTATGGACAGAAAGCTATGGACATTCTCAAAGCTTGCCATCTTTGGACCCACGGGCCATCATAGTCAAATTACACCGCCAAGGTGTTTGATTAGGGTTTTATTGGCCCACTATTTACAAGGATGCCCATGAATTTGTCAAACTGTGACGGTGTCCGTCGGAAATATCTCATAAAGAAATGAAATGCCGCAAAATGCCATTCAAGTGTGTGAGATTTTTGACATCTAGGGCATTGACTTTATGGGGCCATTTCCATCATCTCGAGGAAACAAATACATACTTGTGGTCGTTGACTATTTGTCAAAATGGGTTGAAGCGAAAGCTTTACCTACTAATGATGCCGAGTTGTTGTGAAATTTTTATAATCTCTTTTTGCTAGGTTTGGAACTCCGAGAGCTATAATTAGTGATCATGGTACGCATTTACTGACCAATTTGATCGAGTCATGCAAAAGTATGGTGTAACCCACCGTCTCTCTACTGCGTACCACCCCCAACCAAGTGGGCAAGTGGAAGTTTCCAACCGTGGTATAAAAGAATTCTTGGAGGGCGGTAGAAACCGTGCATCCTGTCGGATAAACTGGATGGCACTCTGGGCCTTCCGTCAGACTTATAAAACACCTATCGGGTGTACCCATACAAGCTAGTTATGCGGAAGGCATGTCATCTGCGATTGAGCTTCGAGCACAAAGCATACTAGGCCTTGAAACATGCCAACTTTGATATTCAGACAGCTGGTGATCACAGAAAAGTTCAAATGAATGAATTAAATGAACTCCGTGATCAAGCATATGAGAACTCTTTGATCTACAAACAAAAGACAAAGAAGATTCATGACTCCAAAATCAAGAACCGCGTTTTCAACGTCGGTGATCGAGTCCTTCTTTTCAATTCAAGATTGAAGATATTCTCGGGAAAGCTCAAGTCCCGTTGGTCTGGTCCATTTACTATTGCTAAGGTTTATCCTTATGGTACTATTGAGTTATCTCAACCGATGGTCCAAATTTTAAAGTGAATGGTCATCGATTAAAGCACTATTTTGGAGAGGACATTCCACTTGTGGTTGTCCCGGATCTACAAACTTTCCCCATGAACCAATGAATGCGGGGATCGAGTCAAGCTAGTGACTCGGGAATCAAAAATAGCCACACACCATATGGGTTTTCACGTATTGACTTCTTTCTATTTTCTACCACCCTAGTGTGGGGAGTTGCCCCATTTGTATATAAAGCCAAAAAATGTGTATATATATCAAAAATAAAATAATGGCCGTAGTATTTCCCTTTTATGTTCTATGTTTGGCATAACGGCCGGTACTTTGAATATTGAGGGCAATATTCATTTCTAGTGTGGGGGGGATTCACGAATTTTATCATGTAATTATACCACAATTCCCCATTTTGGCCAAATTTTTTTCTGGAGTAAGTGTTTTGCACTTACTCAACTTATGGTTATCAGTCCGCCATGTCTAATAAACAAAGGATGGGCTAATCCAGGGCAAACGCGTCTTGGTAAAGATATCTCAAATCCGTTGGCGGCTTGCAATTTGCCCAAAATTGTATGGTGTTCAGCTCACCATATCTTTAATTAGTGAAAAGTTGGCTGCAGCAAGTTTATGGCTTGTGGTAAAGCGTTTGCAAAACCATAATTGGTAATCAGCTCAACAAAGATAATACTGATAATTTATCTAAGAGTTGGCTAGTCGAAGCAAACGGCTACGGTAAAGACAAATCAAATCAGTTGAAAGCTTATGATTTGCTCAAAATCATTTGGTTATCATTGTACCAAGGTTCTTACTTGAACTAAAACAATTGGCTACTCCGGAAGTAATGGCTTTTGGTAAAGAGATGAAATCCATTAATTTTTCATAAAGGATTGCTAGGGACTAGCAATATCTTAGTGTGGGGGATTGATGAGTGTCTAAATACTCATCATTTTTGTACATTTAAACTGCAAAACATCGAAAACACTCGAAATGCATCAAAATAATACAAATATCACAAATAAGTGTTTTATGTGTTTTAAATGCAAAAATATCAAAATCGGATGAAAAACGTATCAAGTTTGCATAATTGGCAGTTTTAGTCCCCCAAGTTTCAAAGTTGTCAAATCTAGTCCACGGAATCCAAAAATGTGGAGTTTATCATTCAAGGTCCCTGAAATTCTAAAGTTGTCAAAATGGTCCTTGAATGAATCTTTGGTCAAATGAGAAAAGGTCCTAAAATTTAAAAAGTGTCAAAATAATCCGGATATTTAAAATGGAAAATTATCAAATATGGTCCTTGAACTATTCAAGATTGGCAGGATAGGTCCTTGTGATAACTTTGGAATGTTGGCAGTTTTGGTCCCTCAACTATTCAGAAATTACATGAATGGTCCGGGCTTATATTTCTCAAACCAAGCGGACCCCTTTATGTTATTTACCCGTGGCCCACACCAAGCCACCTTAACTTGACCCTTGAGCTTGAACCTTGAGCCCTCAAAACTCATTTGAACCACATGTCAATACCCATTTTGACCCCCGTTATTAATATCAGCGGTTGAGCGGTCAATGCCCGAAACCGGTCTGCTGTTCACTTCCTCTACCATGCACGAAACCCAAAACCGGTTTGTTTTCCCCACCTCTCCACTCACCACCACCTTTCCACTATCTACCCACTTTCTCCTCCACTCATCCTCCCCAAACTTCATTAATTGAAGAAAACTGCGCTTGATATTTTTGGCAAAAGTCTTTTAATGGCTAAGATCATCTCTTTCATCCAATGGTCAAGGTTGTTGATGGGATATGTTCGAGAATCAAGTGGGAAGACTCAAAAAGATCTTTATAAAGAAAAAGAGAGGCAATGTGGATAGTATCTAGTGTAATTTAATTTTGCTTATGTCGTTTTAAATATTTTAAGTTTCAGGTGTATTTCAAAGCTTTCAAGCACCTTGTAATCATATTTTAGTGTAATAAAAACCTATTTTCAGTTTCAATTTCAGTTAAGGTACAATTCATTTTATGCCCATTTCCTTGTCTAAATTCTCAAAAAACTCAAATGTTGTTATTAGTTGTTGTTAAGGATTTTAAAGCTCATATAAGCTCCTTATAAAGCTCTTATAAGCTTTTAGAAACTAAAAAATCCAGTTTAGAGTTGAAATTCAAAAATACATAAAAATCAAGAAAAATTAGTTAAAATAAAAATCCTTGAAGATGGTGCTAGAGGTTGAGCAGGGTAATTCTTGGACTATCCTTGGGTTAGGAGCAGTGGTAAGCCTATAGGTGTGGTCCTCAGTCCTCAGTTCTCAGTTTTGTGCATAAACATAATTTGTAAGCCATTTCTTTGAAATTTGCATTTCCTAGTATTAGTAATTAAACCTTGTTAATTCTAGCTTAATCCATCTAAATATAGTTAATATCAGTTAATCAATAGGTTACTTGGTTTTAAAATTTGTTTTAGTACATTAAGCTTCAAAAGCAGTTTATTAAGTGGTGTTTGGATGCTTGGTATTGCGAGTTAAAGGTTAGTTTACCGTTAAAATAGTTGATATATGTTTGTTTAGGTATAGTTTACTCATATTAGTCATTGATTTGCATCTATATACCATAAAAGTCAAAATCACCTTAAATCTGTCCTAAGTTCATATCTGCTAGGATTTTACAAATCATAAACTTGCATATAGGTTTAGAACTAGCCAATATAGCTTGCATTAGGACCATGTCATCATAAAACTTCATTATCAGTAAGATACATAAGCTCAAATTTCATCAAAGTCAACTTAGTTCATTTCTTTAGAAAGTCAAATTTTCTTAAGTCAGATTTTGAATAAACTAAAGAATTTTAGTGTGTGTTTAATATTAAGATTTAGCTAATCATCTTTTGGTATATTAAAATATAGTTGCTCATCTTCATTATAATATTTTTATATTCTTATTTAGCTTATAAAGCTGCTTTTTACTTAGCTTCTTTGAACCCTTTTTCAAAAAGGTGCCCTGTGTACAGTTTTACAAGCTTTTTCACAAGCTTGTCAAAAGCTCTTTGGTACTCTTAAGCTTGTGTTATTTAGCTTTTAGGATAGCTTACCTACCCATATCATAGGCTCAGTGCTTATTTTTCACTTCTGACTTATCTAATAAGCTGCTAGTGGCTTTTAGTTTTGTCCATTTCATTTAGTATAAAGATCACTTTCGGTGTTTACATACTTTTCATAAGCTCATTATAAGCTCACTAGTGAACACCACAGTGAGCTTTAGCTTTGGAAAGCTGAGTTAGTATATTTGATAGTTCCAGTGTTCTCTTTCATTTCCTAGCTTATTAAAGTGCTTAAAAATAAGCTAGAAAGTGCCTAGATATCTAAAAAGTACCCTGTGCAACTAGTTTAACTTGTGCTTATTTAGAAGTTGTTTAGTGCTTATTTCTAAGTTATTTTTGCTTATTAGGTTGTCATTTTAGCTTATTACCATTTGTTTAGCATATTTTCAGTTTAAATTTGCTTAATTACTAGCTTATTAAGCCACTTGGCTTATCCTTATGTTTATTCCATTTCTTGCACAACTGTTAAGTAATAATAAGCTTATTCTGAGCTTATTAGTGGTTTTTGTAAAAAGTTCTAGTTTCATAAATTGCTTATTTCATTGTACTTAATCAGTTTCAAAAAGAAAATCCAAAAGAAAATAAAATAAAAAGTCCATCTTTGGGATTGAACCACTGGCCCGACTCACCACCACACACACGCTACCAGTTGCCCTTGGGTCTTTGACTGGTAGAAACTTGCACAATTTATCTCTTAAATACACAAATACAGTTTTAGTCTAATTGCTTATTTAGCTTTTTAATAGCTTATTTCAAACATTAGTACCACCTTTTTTGTAATTTTCTTAGAATCATTATTACTAAAAGTATTTTTGTGAAAGTTTGAATTTTCTGAATAGTTTTAGTTTTTTAATCATTTAATTAGTTTAAAATAGTATTTAATTCATAATAAAAATATAAAAGTAAAAAAAATATAAATCTTTTTCTAAAATTTTCTTTTGTCATATAGTAAGTAAGAAAATTGTTTTTACACTCGTAGGACTTTTATTTTACAAATTTTCGTTTTTTTTACTTTACGCTTTTCGTAATTTTTATATATAACACACGTTTTCATTCTAGGTCACGTTTTTAGATAATTTAGGTTTACGCTTTAATTAAAATAGTTTATTTAAGTTATTTTGTTTTATAAATCAAGAAAAACCAACTTTAAAAATAGTGATAGCGTTTATTTAATATAATTTAGTTTTTTAAATTTTCTTTAATTTGCATTTAAGCACCTGTAATTTACAAACTTTCTCTTTAGGTGTAATTACCACTCAAAATCCTTACTGATCATTATCCTTAGTGATCATTCGACATCTGAACGTTTTGAAGCACCATTAATCTTCCGTGGGACTTAACGACCGGGGAATGACTATATTCAAGGGAAATTGCATTGGTTTAGTACATTTTAATTTTATTACAGTTGACCATTCACAAGTGGTTGACTTGTGTGATAAACTTGACAGTTTGAAGCGAATCAGTGCTACCACAGGTTTTGCATTTGCTTACTAAGGAAGACTCAGTGATGTGGGGTTGTTTTGACCTTCTCCTTGCCTGGATGACTCTATCATGCTAAGATGTCTCATGATCTGGATTTCCACATATATCACAGCAAGAGTTCACAAGGCAGTATCCCGAAGATGATCATTATAGCCACAATGTGGGCAAGGAGGAAAAGGTTTAGCTTTGGGTCTTTGACCTGCTTTGAGGATGAAGCATCTTGCGATGACGAGTTGGTATGAGTTTCTTCACTGAATGAACTTACATACTATAAGTGGTAAGAAGTTATGTGATCTTCCTTTTGCGGATCATGCAAAAAGGATTCTGTAACAGTGCTCAGATTATATGTGGCTAGTATAATGGCACATATCACACTTCTGCTTGGGCTTGGTGATTGACTTTGACCTAGATGAACTAGAGGAGGTTGACTTAGATTCCTTGATTGTTGAATTAGGAGCTTCATCTTATCAATCAACTTCCTCACAAGTTCAGTCAATTGTTGGATTTGGTCTTCTTCAGAGGCCGAAGATGTGGTCGATGAGGGGCTGAATCTTCTTGGGTTGGTTTTGTTGGTATTTTCAAAATGTTTCTACCACGACCTAACCTTTCTTTAGGAGAGTGAGGGTTGAATTGTAACAGAGTAAGCTCAGAGCTAGGTGCAGCACCCTGAAGAGATTTCAGAGGTGGAAGCGGTGCTTCAAATTCAGCTTCAGACTCAGTGATGTGTTTAGTACTACTAGGTACATCAAGGAGTCCAAGCATGCTCTTGAGAGCTTGACTCTCAAGTTCAAGAATCCTTCCAAAATCGAAGTTTAGAAGCTTACTCTCAGTGTTTACCCTTTCAACCCAATCACTAGACTTAGGCATTAACTCCTTTTTTGGAAAGCATGCAGTGACACAAATGGTTTTGGACTTTGGTCTTCAGGAGAATCAGTGAGGTGATCTTCACCTAAGATTCTCTTTTTTCTACTAGGGGCTTGAACAGTGTCAAAGACTCTAGGGTTCTTAGCGATCCAACTTTCAATGATATCCTTTTCCTTTTTAAGTTCTTCGGAAGAGCTTGATTTCTTTTAACTAATTGAGTTTTGAATTTGTAGTGTGACGACCTCAAGCTTGGCTTGTTTAAAAATAAGCAGTTCATCTCTACACTTGTTTAATTCAAAACTTAACTTGTTGTATTTTGAAAAAAGATTTAATCGTTGCTCTTCTACGAACTTAAGGTCAACATTAATGTAGTTCATGAAAGACTGCCAATCAGAATCATCATCCATAGAAAGTAAAATATTTACCTTCCTCATAGCGATGTTCACCCATTCACCATTCTAACATGATTTCTTCCCGACTAGCTTGTCCTCTTAGAAAGAGGCATCATTACAGTGACTTGCACCATTTCATCTTTTGGGAGGCTGGCTCTTCATCCCGTCGAAGACTTACTACCAGAGCCTTGTTTTTACCTGCACAGATTTAACATTGTTTGTTGTTTACGAGGAGTGGCCTCAAGAAGTGCTAGTTTATGGCTTTCCTATACTTGGCTTCAAAATCAACGGCTTTGTTTTGGTGGACTTGTTTTGGAAATTTTGATGAGAGTGATATACTTTTGGTTGAAATTTGCTAAAATCCAGGGCTGATTTGACCACGAGGGTTTGTAAGAGGGCTCGAGATGGTTTTGAAAGCAGTCTTTTGCAAAATGACCTTTTTTGTGACACTTAAAACACTCAGTGTCCTCATTAGCTTTAGCATTTGAAAAACTTTTGTTCCTTCTTATAAACCTTCGAGTTAGCAGGAGTGCCCTTTCACGGAACTCGGTGTTTAAGTCATACGGTACTCCTCGCTTGTTCTCTCATCAGCTCATCATCTGAATTTTCACGAAAATGCGTGAACCACCTTGTTTGAATAAAAGGCATTAGAAATTGGTGTTGATGTAGGTGGTCGTGACTTTTTGACTTCACGAGACTTTTCAAGTCGGGTATCGTCTGTTGGATGAGGTTTTCCTCATAGACAAATTTCCCGTATATTTCGGGAAGTTCAAGATTACGGATATGATTAGCATTCTAAGTCTCTCGAGAAATTCAACCACTTCTCGGGAAGACTATTGACAAAACCAACATTGATTTCATGTTTGGACAACTTAACACCATCATTTGACAATTCATTTTAACAAAGTTTTTATCTGAGGTGTAAGTTTGAGAGAGTTTAAGTATTTAGCCACAATCTGTTTTTCCTTGGTATCGAGGGACCTTAAGCTGTGGACGAGGTCATTCGAGGTTTTTAGTTGTACTACGACCCGATGGCAGACTATAACATCATCGGGAAGGCTGGATATGATGATGCTTTTGAGCCTTTGGTCTGGTTGACCACTCTTCTCCGTCACGAGTCCGCCGAGCTTGAGTTTAGGTAAACCTTCAACAGTCTTTGGGATAAATGGACCTTCATTAATGCACTTAATGTAGTAAGGTTCCATCTCAGTCAAATAGCAAAGCATTCGCTTTTTCCATTCGTTAAATTTGCCAACTTCTAGTCCAGGGGCAATAGCAGCATAGGCACCACCCTTTTTATCGACAAGTTAGGGCACATCACTTTCAGCCATTTGGAACCTGATTTAAAAAACGTTTTTGAGCGGCTTAAAAGGTTTTTATAATCAGCCTTTCTCTGATACCACTTGTTGTTCCCATTTCACAGTTAGCTTAAAACAATAAAGACAACTAATTGTGAATCATGACTGAAGTAACGCAAGTAAAGGTAAGTTTTAATAAGATAAACACACTGAGTAATTTTCAACGTTTATATTCTTTATTAAGCGAATAAGAATACATTACCCAAGTACTTACGGAATAGTACTTGGGATTGAAATGACAAGTATGGTATGACTCCTCGCTAAGCAGGCTAAGTCTAAGCACAACTACGAGGAACCAGAGCTATCTCAAGGACATAGTTGTATTTGGAGGAGTGAAAGATTGCTTGTGTGTGTTTTACAATTAATGCACAAGCTTGAATCTTTCACTCCAACTCTTATGCTATTTATACAAGTATGGTTTTAACTCATCATAGAGGACAAAGCTGACGGTTACATAAGACAAAATCTTGATGTATTTTCTCTCATTTTACAATGGCTATTTAGAGTTAGTGACAATCTTTGCTTTTTCTTGTCGGTGATGACACGAGCCTAATAGTTAGCGATTCGAGGAGAAAGTTTGACTTTGGTTGATAAGGACGTCTTATCTGTTTCAAACTTATCCGCCTTGTCCCGCTCATTCTTTAGTCTTCGGCCTTGTCTTTATCTTGATATTGTCTTGATGGTAGTGGTTGGTGAGAGTTTGGGATTGATGAGTTATTGTCATCACTCAATGAATCTACCATCTTCTTCTTGACTCAGTCTTCACCCCCCAAGTTTCACCTTCTTACAGTGGAGACTTCTTTGTCTCTTCGAGTATCCCAAGACACTCAGCGGTGACTATGCGCTCACTGACTTGTTAGTGTTTAAGGATCTAAACACTTAGGGTATTTTCTATTCAAATCTTTGAATTAACCGGTTTGGGTATTCACTGAACCCAACAGTTTTGGCAAAACATCAAATAAACCGGAAAACCGAATTCATATAACTATACATTTTTTTGTATATTTATATAACTAAAAACAATCATTAAAATCTTTTTTCTAGTACACATTTATAGATTTTTAAGTTTTTAAATCTTTTTTTTTTCTTTTGGTTAGTAATGTATCTCTTAACAGGGACTTGGGTTTATAATTATAAACATCATTAAAAATTTATGTAATTAAATGATACAATATGATAAATATTGAAATTTGGGTTTTTCGGGTCAAATCTGGAAACCAAAACGAATTTAAATCAATTTTCGATTCGATTTAATCCACTTTAAATTCGGCTCGATTTGGTTTAACTTTCAGTTTTGGCTGAAAAGAATTTCAACCCGAATAACTCAAACTGACAATCTGAAAACCAAACCGATAGTTGCATGAACTGGACTATTTTCACCAAAGCCCAAGAAATGATGGGCTTTAGAATCAACAGCCAGCAGAAGCCCAGAATATAAGATTGTTTGAGCCCAAAATTATTGCTAAAAGTCTGAGAAGAAGACAAGTGTACGTTTTGTGCCTTTTTTATCTTGCATGATATTATGATTCATCAACTATGGTTGGATAGATATATGTGATGTAAACATTTACAATTGTTGGATAGATATATGTGATGTAGCTGTATTTGAATTTTGTTTTCACATGAACAAGTAGCTGTTGGTGAGATATTTTATACCTTGGATAGCATAAATGAATTATTGGGCAACTCTGATTATTTGTTGGCGTATTGCCATGCAAGTACTTTTCTTAAAAGGCTTATTTTGTATGTATAAAGACATGTAAAAAGCATTACTAAAATCAACATATATTAATGACAATATGTAGTTTGAAACCCATAACTATTTATGTCATGAGATAACAAAACTTATAAGCCAAGTCAAAGTTTAATCATAATTTCAGTTTTTCTCCATCTCTTCAAATTGGAAGAAACGTCAAGAAATTAAAAGGAGTGAAATTGTAGAAAGATGCAAATAATCTATCATGTGCACTGCATCACTATATATAAATATAAAACATATAACATGTGTTTTTTACTCATAACATGTGTTTTTTACTCATTGTTTTTCATTTTCTAAGCAGTCATTTGTTCTGCATATTGTTAAATCTGTAAGTTGAACCACAAGTAAGAAGATTATATGTAGAGAGAAATATGACCTCTCATATTAAATTTATAGTTTTATTTTCTTTGCTTAATTAATTTTTTTTCTTCTGTTCTTCATAAACTGGAAGAAGATAAAGTACGTACAAAGAAAAAGACTGACAGTTTGTATGTCATGGGACTTCCACGACTATAAGAAAAATAAATTAAACAATTTTTCATTGGGAACAAAAGAAAAGACAACCCAAAAACCTCCACAAATTGGCCAAGACGGCAGCAAATATCAACATCGCCCTCTTAATTAAGGACAAACAAGTTTAAGGAAACGAATTTGCCGACTATAATATGTTTCAGTTAATAATTTTTGTTTGCAAGAAATTAGTTTCACATAGAGGTTATTATGATTTGAACAAGTTCAATTAATAATTAGTTTACATAAAGGTTATTAGAATGCAGCCGTATAGCCTAACCGATAAAGATATATATACAAACAACATAGACCAGTGATTCGGAAGAAAAAAGATTTGCGATCGTAATGTTGCTGTCATCAATTCTGCCAACAACTTAACATATGCATGCCTACTTAATTTTTAGAACATCTCATGTGCATGGATCTGACACAGTAAACCATGACATTCCTTACCATATATATCCCTATGCCCTATCCAAGATTGCTGTACAAGCTAGTAAAAAGCTGGTATACCATTGATTTTCCAACATAAAACCTTTCTATCGTAAGTTTGATAGATGAAGATGAGGAGGAGGAAGAATGATGATCAATGTGATGATCTTTCATGCATTTTGAAATTTTTTTTATTCACTCTATATATATTATGCAATGGAAATTTTGTATTTGCTTTGATGGTTAAATTAAGAAAATTTACATGTGAAACATATTTCGTAACTCGACATCATATATAGTTGTTTCTTATGTCACATTAATTGTTATATATCGTTCTTACCAAAGACGTATTATATATAGAAACATTAAAGGAAAAGAAGGTGTCTTAGACGGCTTAACCTACAACTTAATATCATTTTAAAATGATACCTTGCACGCTATGCACTTCAACAAATAAAGCATGCTTTCACTTTTGAATTTTCTACATATTTTTGTTAACATCCCATTTTCATAGTAATGCAAACTCTATAAATGACTTATACTTAGTTTGATCGAAGAAAAGATACATACACATACACATGCTATCACAAAAAAGATGGGATTGTCCTTGAAGTTATTTGCAAATATATTCAAGAAAGATGATCATAAACCTTTGCCCATTGAATCCACATTCAAGCTTCCTTCACCAATTCCTAACTTTTCACTAGGTAATTACCATTTTTTCATCTAATTTTTTTTAGTATACTAAATGCATTTCAAAATGAAATTATGTTATATCCAGGTTCTCGGGGGTTCACGGGAACCCAATAGATGTTTGCCGCCTAATGTAAACTTTCGTTAAAAATCTTGATTGTTATTAAATGAATTAAATATGGTCCCGAGATTTTGTGTCACATAAATACATGTCTTCTTTAGTTAGTTAACTAATATGTCAAAAGAAATGCATGTCTTGTCCATTTTAATTTCATTTACATTCGTAAAAAAAAATTTGTGCGCCTGATGGCTTATAGTGTTGGGTCCGCCCCTGGTTATATCGACCGGTCTCATTGTCTTGATACATGTTCTTGTAGTGTTAAATCCAAAAAAAATTTGTTTCTTTTTTCATTTAATGATGGTGGTTGCACATTCAAGTTCGTGTTAGATCAATTTTTCAATTATGTATTAAGAGAGAATACAAGTTGCTAAGTTTTACTTGATAATGTAAACAAAAACAAGGCAAATATAGATAATCCATTAGTATATAATATTGAAATCATATACACTAGAATATTGTTTGTAGTTAGTTAGGAATGTTCTTTATAGTTACCATAGAAAGTTTTATCGTTATTGCAAACGAGATATACGTATCTGTTGATCTTGTTCTGCCAAATATGATGATATATAGGTGATGGTTTTGCAACTGGGAAAATTGATCTAGGAGGATTAGAAGTGTGTCAAGTCTCTTCCTTCAACAAAATTTGGGCTGTTCTTGAAGGTGGACCGAACAATCTCGGTGCAACTTTTTATGAACCATCTTCAATACCCGATGGATTCTTCATGCTTGGTTGTTACAGCCAACCCAACAACAGGCCTTTATATGGATGGATTCTTGCCGGAAAAAGTGTTGCAAATGAGCCCTTTTCGTCACAAAGTTCTCTAGCTATGCCAACAGATTATTCTCTTGTATGGAGCAGTGAGTCTCAACAGCTAAAACAAGATGGTGGCAATGGCTACATCTGGTTTCCAGTGGCTCCTGAAGGCTACAAAGCCGTTGGGTATGTTGTCACAAACTCGCCACAAAAACCATTACTTTCAAAAGTCAGGTGTGTCCGGTCAGATTTCATTGATGCAATTGAAGTTGATACATGGATTTGGGGACTAGACAAAAAGCTAAATTTGTATGAGTCAAGGCCAAAAGATAGGGGTGTCAATGCCCTTGGTGTGTCTGCAGGTTTATTTGTAGTCCAAAATGCTGGTGCCGCTGCGGACATGTCATTAACATATTGCTTGAGAAATAAAAAAAATAACCTTCTGGCCATGCCCAATTTGTCTCAAGTTGAAGCATTGATTCAAACCTACTCACCTAAGATTTATTTACACCCTAATGAAAAATACTTCCCCTCTTCAGTCAATTGGTTTTTCGAAAATGGAGCTTTATTGTACGAAAAAGGCAAAGAGACCACACCTAGCCCGATACAACCCGATGGCTCAAACCTACCTCAAGGTGGTTCTAACGATGACTCGTATTGGTTAGACCTCCCACCCGACAATTCAGCTAAAGATAGGATCAAGAAGGGTAATTTGGAAGAAGCTAGTGCATATTTCCACATTAAGCCAATGTTTGGAGCAACATTTACTGATATAGCTTTGTGGGTATTCTACCCATTTAACGGCCCGGCAAGAGCAAAAGTAGGGATCATTAATGTTTCCTTAGGGAAAATAGGTGAACATGTTGGTGATTGGGAGCATTTGACGCTAAGGATTAGTAATTACGACGGAAAGCTAAAAAGTGTCTACTTCTCGGAACATAGTGGAGGACAGTTTATTAATTCTTCGGACATTGAGTTTGAAAACGGAAATAAACCCGTGGCCTATGCATCATTGCATGGCCATGCATTTTATCCAAAACCTGGGTTGGTTTTACAAGGAAGTGGTGGTATTGGAATACGAAACGACGCAGCCAAGGGAAAGATGTTTATGGATACAGGAGTGAGGCCAATGGTGATAGCGGCTGAGTATTTAGGGTCGATAGTGATTGAGCCACCATGGTTAAACTATAGTAGGAAATGGGGTCCAAAAATAAGCTATGATACTGCAAAGGAGATCAACAAAGTGAGGAAAGCTTTACCGAAGTTTATAAGAGGTGTCTTTGACAAATTTGTTAAGGGGCTTCCAAATGAAGTGTTGGGTGAAGAAGGTCCTGCTGGCCCTAAAGTGAAAAATAATTGGACTGGGGATGAGAAATACTAGTAATTGTAGTTACTTTTATTGCAAGTATTTTCATATCATTGTATTTGATTAGTAGTTAACTCACTAGAGAATACGTGAAAACATGTTATCCTTAAAAGTATGAATGTAAAATTGTTATCCTTTTATATTTTTGGGCGCAAATATATGTACATGTTGACGAGAATGTATAACTGAGGCCAAACACGTGGAACTCACTTGCACCCGGGTAAACATTCAATTTGTGATGATGACCTCGAGACGGAAGTTCGTAGCTCTTCGTTATGTGCTCTAGCAAAAGAAACATGGCTCAATTAACATCCTCAAATAGGGTGTCATTCGGGCTCACCCGACCCGAGACAATTCCGGCCGGGTCAATTGGGTTCAAAAATATATTCGGATCAACCCGAGTTCTAAACAAGGTTGGGTTTGGTTATGTCTTTTTTAGCCTTGACTTGACCCGACACGATGCGACTAACCCGGCTCAACAACACTTTTACAATGTAAAATACTCGGGTTGACCCCGAACCTGAATTGACCCGACCCGATTGACCCGACCTGAGTTAACCCGAACTCGAATTGACCCGACCCGAGTTCTAAACAATGTCGGGTTCGGGTATGTTTTTTAAAGCTTGACCCGATTTGACCCGAGCCCGACCGGGTCAACCCGAATAACACCCCTAAATGACCTCAAAGGATGAGATCCTTAAGGGCTTTTTGGTTGGAGTAAATTCATGGATTTTAGGGGCATTTGCATTTTAAATGTTTTGAAATTACTTGTTTTGTTCGACATAAAAGGATAGGATCATAAATTAAAATTTCATAGAAAAGGTAACTTTAAATTCTGTGAATACATAAGAGCACGCACAAGTGCACAACGATAACGGCATGACGCCGTTATTTGGCTAATAACGTCGTTAATGGGCGTTATGTCGTTGGAGGGGAGGCGTTATTTGGGCGTTGGTAAACCAACACGCGTTAAAAAAAAAATCCATTTCACCCTCTAAACAATTTCAAATAAATTTTCACTTACACCCCCTCAACCTATTCAAATTCAAATTTAAATTATACTGGTCAATTCTATGGATAAATTCAAATTTAAATTTGAAATTTAAAAATCAAATATGAGCGGGATTTATTCAAACTCAAAATCAACTCTGCCTACATATACAACTCTACCAGAGTTGTTTAGAACACACAACACACAAGTTACACACACAACTCACACACAAAAAATGTCTCGCAAAGATTTTTCTCAGCAATTCCCAAGTCCAGAAAAGTTTCCTCCAACAAGCTTTTCAGCTTCACCACAGTTTCCTCCAACAAGCTTTTCAGCTTCACCACAGTTTCCTCCAACAAGCTTTCCACCTGAACCTGAAGTTTACTCAACACCACTGGAAAATGTCTTTCCGGTGGGTTTTGAAAACATCCCGTACCTCCCAATTGTTCCAACTCCACCAAGTGAACGTCACGGGTGGATTTTCAAAACCACCCCAAATGGGTTAAGTGAGGCTTTCCTCCGGCAACTAGAACAAGATGAAGAAAACGTTAGGGAGATTATGGAAGAGCATGCACGTGAAAAAGCTGCTCGCCGTGAGCAAGAAGCACGGGAAGCTCAGTACCTCCAAGACAACTACTTCGACATAATGGAGCGTCGGTACTATAATGGGGAGTTTAATTCTCCTTCAAGTTCTGAGGGTTGGGACTCAGATGATTCGTTTTTTTAAGTTTTAGTAGTTTTATTTTCATCAGTATGCGTTGTATCTTTAATTTTTAATGTAATTCGTGTTTAACGTTTATGGTACTTGGTGTTTTAATGTTAAATGTGATATGTGTTTTAATAAATGAAGTGTTTGTTTTAGTTTAGGGGTTGAAATTGAAAATATGAAATGTTATTGATGTTATTGGGATGTTATTGTTGTGGGTGTTTTTTGGAGATGTTAAGGTGAAATGTTAAAACTGATGTGGTGCTGACGTGGACGGTGTTATTGGTGTTATTGTGTTAGCATTGTGCATGCCCTAAGAGATTTTAAATTCTGGGGGGCCACAAGCTTTAATTGATGGATTAAACAAAAATGTAATTTTTTTATTTTATAGGTAAGGTAGAGAAACAATGGAGAAAGGGTAAATATGTTATTACCAACATATGAATTTTAAATTGTTATTAGATTTTTAGTGAACCTAACAAGAAATGATTTTAAAGTATAAAATTTTAATTTCCAAGACATGTGGAGAATTTTGAATTTCATAATTTAAAAATATTGAACCAAACACCCCTTACAGTTTTTGAGCCTTTCTGTATTGATCACTTTAGAGGACCAAGCAAAGCTGTTACCAACCTTATCTTCATGGCCTCTTTGATGTTGTGATTCAATCGACACTGTGAAACCTGTGGAGACAAAAACGAGTTTGTGTTCAGGTAAAAAAAAAAAAAAGTGTAGGGTCTTATCGATCATTGATCTCAAATAAACATAAGAAAGTTAAATGTACCTGGATCGAATGGTTCTCTAACTCTCATGATAAATAACGCTTTAATTCACTCTTATTTGTAACTTCTTTTTCTTATTCTTTTCTAAATACTAGTTAAGATACCGTGAAAATAAGGTGACATACAAACAATATATTGTTATATTAACTTAGGGGTGCTCATCGGTCGAAAACCGGACCGGACCGACGAAAACCGGACCGGACCGAGACCTAATCCGGCAAAAACTCCGGACCGGAGACCGACCGAATGGTCGGTCCGTCCGGTCTCGGCCGGTCGGTCGGTCCGGTCCACAAGGCTAACTTTCGGTTCGTTTGGGTCCGACCGACCGAGACCAATCCGCAAAAACCCTAGACCGGACCACCGCCATCCACCGGTCCGTCGGGCTCGGTTCGTCCGCCGGTTTTGTCGGTCGGTCCGGTCCATCCGGTCCGTTTGAGCAGCCTTAACTAGCAGGGTACCACGTAAAGCAGCGGCATGTACCCTGTGACTAAATTTGTGATGAACAAATATTTTTCATTTATATGTTTTTTTTAATACTAGTTATATGTATTTTGATTTCGAGTGAACTACGTATTTTATTTTCTTGGTGCAAAAGGTAAACATATTTTATTAAACACAATGTCTCATGCAAACTATGAAAGAGCTATAGACATACCTATAACTCTTGTGAATACTAAAACATTACAACATCAGATAACACAAGTTATCTCATACAATCAAGAAACTAAGAACAAATACAAACTTTCTGCAATCAGTTTTCAAATCCACACAAGCCTGGAGTCAAACTATCATCAGTTTTGCAAACATACTACAGCATCCATTATTCACCTTTTATGCACCAATAACCATCTAGCTACATTTTCACCTTATCTACCCATCATGGTCATTCAACCTACCACCACAATAATCATGACAAGCTAGATTAGTGGCTTCACTAGAAACCCATAACCTCTCCACTGCAAGGGCTATACCAGTTGTGCTACATTTCCATCTACTACAATGGCTTCACACAGATGGGAACACATACCTTGCAGTGAGTACCAACCATTACCTCCTTAGCAGTGCATATCTAGGACCATGTAGGTTCATCTTTCACTCCTTACAATTCCTACAAACATGTACCACCACACCTGTTCACTTTACCCTACACAGATGGGAACTCACTTTATGGGCTTCAAAAATAGAACATAGACTGCCTTTGAGCCAAACACCTCTATATTACCTAACAAAGGCCTATAAAAGAGAGATTAAGCCAAGAGACAACTATGATCTATTTGAACCCCAAGATACAAAGCCATCATCTTAAAGTGAACACAACTCATTCAGTTTCCACAGACTCATGAAACTAAAGAGAAGGTTAAAACCTTTAGAGATCAGAAGAGAAGACAAGTACTTCATCTCTTATCAGCAGAATAGTTCAAACTCGGCTCTGATTATCCAAGTTTGATCATAACTTGGTTGATATACATGAATATACCAGTATAGAGATAACAATTGGACAATTATCTCTGAGATAATACACATAGCATGTAGGAAACTACCTTATGGTGGCATGAACTAAACCATTGGAATCACTATTTATCCAATTTGCTACCCCCAAGCTAGATCCACAAATTAGATAAAAGTAATCCAGTATTTAGACTGCCCAAAATTACTAGCCATCTCAGAAATACACCCCTTAGTCTAAACACCCTGTTATTCAGCATTCATAGTTAGCAGTTTTCTTAACCACTTGCATTTTGACTTCCCATTCCATTTGAGCATTCCTGACAGCAGTTGAATTCTTGACTTTTAGGCTAATCAATCTCAATCTAATGGTATATGTAACAACCTTAAGCATATCTTCCCAATTACTGCTTTCATTTTTGAAAATTCTATTGTTCCTTTCTTGCCAAATGAAGTAGACACAAGTTGCTAAGCTCAATCTTCTTAGAATACTATCAATAGTTTTACAGTTAGTCATACCAACAAATAGCTCCACAATTCCAATCCAATCCTTGTCATCACAAACCACTTTAACTGTAGTCTGAATTACTCTCCAAATTGAACTTGCATAGCTGCATTTAAAGAAAAGATGATAGTGGGAGTCCATATCACTGTTACATAAAGGACATACCATCAAATCATATGATCCCCATTTTCTTATCCTATCCTGAGTGTTTAGTCTGCCATGTGTAGCTAACCAAAGAATGAAGGAGTGTTTGGGTATATTCTGGGAAAACCAAACCAGTTTATACCACCTTACATCATCTTCACTAGGTTGAAGATCTCTGTATGCCTGACTAACAGAAAACTTACCAAGCTTGACAGTTTTACTTTTCCACCTTAACTGATCATCAATATTATTATCAATAGTAGCAACAGTGAGTTGTGTTATCAAAGGAAACTTAGTATACCATTCAGTAGGCCACTTCCATGTACCATTTTCAATCATATCAACAACTTTGGCATCAACACTTAACCTTACATTGTATAAATCTCTATAGGAGATGAATTTAAACAATGTACCAATTAAGCTCCGATTATCAAACCACATACAAGTCTTTCTACCATTACCCGCTTGCATGACCATGTAATCACACACTTCTTGTCTCAATCTCAGAATATTCCTCTAACTACAGCTATCATTGATATCCTCATTGAAGACCCATACATTCTTACCATTCAGTTTGACTATATTAATCCACTTAACCCAAAGAGAATTTTTATCCATGATCACATGCTAGAGATGCTTAGTGATCATTGCTTTGTCCCACATACTCAAATCTTTAAGACCTAGACCTCATTTGCTCTTTGGCTTGCAAAAATATTTCCATGCAATTTTGGCTTTCCCCTTAGACTCTTCAGTTTGATTCCATAGAAAACCCTTTAATAACTTGTTGATATCAATGACAATAGTGAGAGGTAAATGAAAGACTGAGGCCTGATAGGCATGAATGGACTCCAGTACTGAAGCTACTAATTGTAGTCTGCCAGCATAAGACAAGCATTTATTTAGTGACACTGATCTTAACTCTATCAATGATACTTGCACAGTCTTTAACTCCAAGTCTTTTTGAAATTAAAGGCACTCCAAGGTATCTAAATGGTAGCTTTTCAACTTTAAAAGGAACAATATCCAGAATACTCCTTTGATCATCTTCATTTAGACTTCCAAATATAACTGTGCTTTTGTGATAATTTGGTAGCAGCCCAGATAATTTGATACAAAAGTTGGGCGTTCCTTGTTCGGAGCTCCGGTTCTCGTACCAATTAATGATTGTTGCTTGAGACTCGCGAGACTAAAGACGAAAAACACCGCTAGGCTTACGTCGGGATTGTCTCCCACGCATTATCCTTCGGGTGAGAAGTAATCGATTTAGGGTTAAAGGTGAGTTAGGGTTCGAGATCGCATCTTTAACGAGGGATGTGATTCCTTTATATACACACGGAATCCTTGTTGGTTCCGTGTTCCTCAACCTTCGCGTATCCTGCCTAAGTCGGTTGGGGAATGATTATCTCCTTAATTAAGAGATATCCGATATCTATTCCGTAAAAAGATTTGTGTTTGGGCCTTCAGGCCTAAACGCTTATCGCGAGCCCATTCGGGCCGGGCTTATCGGTATTGGGATTTGGGAGGGTTCGTGACCGATATAGACTATAATCATCATGTCCCCCAGTCTAGTATGCGTAGTGAATAATTGCGGATGCTAGACTAATAACCGTAGTCAATGAAACAACGTCGAAGCGTAGCCAAGAAGTCATAAAATTATATCCTCCCGTACATTGTACCTAGACATGGGATTGAAAAATTGGACGCCTCGTAATTCGGGGAAAAGTTACTGCAGCAGTGTCCCATCAAGCGATCTCAGCCACATAGTTAGGGTTGGTGGGGTCCACGTGTCACTCATCGCGTGGAAGAGGGAGGTTATATAACCCTTCGCTTTATTTCCACCGTCTTCTTCACAGTAAAAATATATATATATATTTAGGAAACTAACAATTCTCTGTCTGGGTATGCGTGTTTGAACAGCAGTGAGCCCCATCCCGATAGTCCTCGCGCAGCTCTGAGCCACACAACCAAAAAAGCGAAGATGCGTTGTGGGAATGCTCCAATGGAACAATTGGTTGAAGAATTGTGCAGTGTCTCGCGCATCAACGCCATTGGTTGAGAAGCTAAAGGCGAAATTTCGGTGAAAGCGCCAAGGCTCTCAAAAGATCGAAGATTGCCTTGCCGGAGTCGCAGCCTAGCCAGCATCAAGGCCGAGGCCGAGTCCGTCTGTATGCCCGTAAGTGCTAAGGAGAAAATGGCTACCATGAGCCAAATAAGCCAAGAGCGCCGCAGAGGCCTCGTGATACAAAGTCGCACTGTACTGGCTCCAAGTATTTGGAGATGGGCAAAGAGGATTTGACTTCACAGCTTGAAAACTTTGGTGCCATTGTGAAAGATGCTCTAGAGGCTAGGAGGCTAAATTGCGCAAACTCGTTTGAGTACGACGGAGGAGTTGTACCCCCAACTCTTGTCTACTATAGCTGAGCGCAGGTGGCTTATAGCTCATGATCTTCGTCTCGCCGCCCTTACTACTCTAGAGTCACCAGAAGTTGTTAATGCCTTCGGGTGGTAGTCCAGTGCGGTCCAAGGCGCTCTAGAGCGCGGTAGAGGCGTAAGCCGGAGAAGCTTCACGAGGCAGATTTGTTGAAGGTACCTCACGAATGTGCACTGGCTATAATGCGCATTCCCAACGATGAGCTAGTGTCTCGTATGGAGAAGATGAAGTCCTGTGGAGCTTCCAATGATTGTTGAAATGGAACGCGACCAAGATTATCCTATAACCGTGATTATGGAAGGGTGACCTTGGCGCCATCGTATTGAGAATGCGTAATGTACCAGATTATTTTTGAAGCCCGATGTCTTGCAGCTTCAAGTGCTCGCTTTTGCTCGTCCCAAAGATATCCCGAACCCTTTCGCTTGGAGAAGGAAGTTCCATTGAAGCAGTTTGAAGCGCGATGCCTGTGCGCTCGCCAAGAAGGAAGGCATTAAGGGTAAGGCCGCTTTTGTGTATGCTGGCGCTAGCCTCACCTTCCCCGCTCTGACGGGTGCCTATTAGTGTTGCTACCATAGCGTGAAGATGCTGATTTGCTCAAGAGTTTAAGCGAAGTTAAGGATGCAATAACCGCTGTGAGGTAGTTCATCCCTTGAACGTTGTAATAGTTGGTAGGTTATACTGTGTAAACATCCTTTTGTAATAACTTGTAGTCATTAATAGGAATCTCCTTATGCGTTGTGCGTGTGGATATTAACGCAACTTGTGATGTGTGTACTTACCTGTTTATCTTTGCATATAAGACATGTTCTAAGGGTCGAAGTTGTACACAAGTGCGAATAAGAAATTCATAGTCATGTATGAAGATCATAGTATACTTAAGAGATAATTTCTAAGTACTTTTTATCATAGTCGTATGTTATGATATGCGCCGCATCAAATATCACATGAAGGAAGCAAGTGTCTTGGTTCCAAAATTGTTAAACGCGCACATATATTGTTGCGCTAACCATCATGGGATGCGACAAAACTTGTTCCAACGTTTTGAGAACAAGGTGTTTAACAAGGATACGTGATCCGGTGTTGATGGGTTTGCAGCCCTCTTACTCAACAAGTTGTTTAGTAGGTTAACTTATCCTTTTACCATCGTGGGTATATGTTGGTACATGCGCGCCATGTAGGCAAGAGATAAAAAGTTTTTAAGACATACAGTATATGGAAATAAGAAATCAAAATATGTCGCGGAGTTAGCTAGAAACCGCGGCATTTTATTGATACTTGCAAGTGTTTATGAGAAATAAGTAGGACATTATTCTAAGGAAAATAAAAAATAAATACATAGATGTGTATGGGGCACTTTAGTGAAGTGCAGAGCCGCTCAGACGCTGGGTCAGTAGCCACTCTTATAGGTAGCACCTCTTGAGGTTGCAGATGTTCCATGTGCGTGGCGCTTCACAACCATCCAAGCCTCGTAGTTTGTACCGTCTCAATGCTTCAGCGAACCTCATAGGGTCCTTCCCACTTTGGTCCAAGATTACCGTGGCTTCGCATGGCTCGCATCATTGGCGCGGTAAACGAAGTCACCGGTTCAATGAAACACGGCGACTTTAGCGCCATAGTATCCCTTCATCTTTGACTTTGATTTTTCTTCCCGATAGCCGCATCGCTCGCTTCTTCGAAAGCGTGTCTAAGTCGACACATCTCTCGTCATCATTGGTTGCCACATTGATTTCCATAGAGCGGATAGTTGGCATTCGATTTCGGCGGTATGACAGCCTTTCGTCTCGAGACTAGAGAGAAGGGAGTGTCTCCCGTGCCGGTTTTGATTGAGGTGCGATGCGCCCACAAAACATGCGAAGGTTCTTCCACCCATCTTCCTTTGTGCTTGTCCAAACGCGTTTAATTCCTTCACCCGTGCTTCGATTCGCACGCTCAACTAGGCTGGTTTGTGGGTGTTTTACCGACGCAGTGCTGTGTGATGTTTAGCTTCGCACCAGTCCCCTGAAAGGGTTGTCGCAGTAATTTTTCCCGCTGTCCGAGATGAGCTCACCGTAGACCAAAGCGATACAATGATTTCCCGCACGGCCACCCGTTGCTAGTGATTGTTACCACTGCCTTTGCTTCGATCCACTTGGTGAAGTAGTCTATGGCAACTATGAGGAACATTAAACCTCCTGCTGCAACAGGAAAAAGACCTGCAATGTCAATACCCTACTTGTGGAATGGCCATGGCGCCATAATTGGTGTTAACTCCTGTTGTGGTTTACGGGGAATGGGTCTGGACTTGCGCCGCCGCACTTTCTTATCAAATCCCGCCGCATCGCGGTGCATGGTGGGCCAATAATAGCTCGACCGTAAAGCGCGCGCCACTACTGATCGTGGTCCTGAATGCATGTTGCATGAACCTTTGTGGATTTCTCGCAGTAGATAGTTTGCTTGTAAGGGACCGACACAGCGGAGCCATGGTTGCAAGAAAGAGCGTCGATATAGGATGTTGTCCCAAAGTTCAAACCTTTGCGCTGTGCGCCGTATCCTTCGGGCTTTTTTCTGTTTGGGGTATTACTCCCTTGCTTATGAATTCGACTATTGGTGTCATCATCCACGAGGTCCGCCTTTCTCTATTACCGTGGATACTTCCATTTCTAAAATGGATTTGCTTTTCAATGTTTCTACCAACACCTGTTTGGATAGGTACGCAAAGCTTGTGGATGCGATTTTGCTTAGGCCTCGCCTTGGCGTTTTCCCTCTTGGAACTCGCTTGATGGTAAACCCGCCAAAGCTTTGAATTCTCGCCTTTGGTTTTTCAAGGTACTGAATCATGTTTTCCTCTTTCGCTACATACTCGCCTAACACGTGGTTGGCTACCGGCCCGAGTCTACATTCGCTTCCGTGTCAGCGTACACCCATTCGAGATGCGACGCGTAGTCCCGCTAGTAGGGCTTCATACTCATTATTTGTCGCCTCAATTCAAACGCAGGCGTAAGTGAATTCCATTCCTTCTGGTTTGTGAGGATGAGGCGCCTCACCCATCCACGCATAAGGATCCATCGTGAACAAGATCCATGGATCCGTAGTTCCTCCGCGCGCTGGTGCAGTGCATCATCGTGTCGGCTTTTCGCTGATGAAATCAGTATCCTTTCTTTATTGCAGACGTGGTCCGTAGGTGATGTTATGCTCACCGAGCAACACACTCCATTTTGGTACCGCCCGACGCGATCGGCTTGGAGATGATTTGCTTGATCTGGTCGTGATTACCGCTATTGGGTGCGCTGGAAGTACCTCGCAGCCGCTTTAGCGGCAAACACCAATGCCGAACTAATTTTTCCATGGCTATAGTTCATCTCCGTCCTTTGAGCCTTGCTTACAAAATAGACAGGGTTGGATCAATCCCTATCTGTTAGTAACACCGCTACTGACCGCTCCATTAGTTGCGGATAAATACATGATCAACTCTTCCCCTTGGTCGGGTGCGACAAGTGTGGGAAGCGCTGCTGTGTTGTTTCACCGTGAAGGCCTCTTCTCGCCTCGTAGTCCACTGAAATCACCCTTTTTTTATACACTTCTTGAGTGTTTTGAAAAGGGGTAATGATTTGTCTGCCGACTTGGATAGGAATCATAAGACCGCCAACTTTCCGTTGAGAGATTGGACTTCCTTCAACGCGCTGTGAAGAAAGTTCAATGACGTCTTTAGTCTTTTCTGGACGGGTTTATACCGTCCGGTTCTATCAGTATCCAGGAACATGCCTTCGCCGCGAAGGTACATTTTTTTTGGATTCAACTTCATGTTGATCTCTCGGAGAGTTTTGAATGTTTCCACAATATCGCGAACTAACTCATCTTCAGTATGGCTCTTTATGACCAAGTCATCAACATAAACCTCTAGGTTGGGCCCAATTTCCAAAGCATTATCTACTAAACGATAGGTGGCGCCGATTCTTCAAGCCAAAGGGCATTTTTGTGTAATAAAGAGACGCCTTTGGCTTGTGTGAAAGGCCGCTTTTTCGCCCTCCTTAGCCATCCGGATTTGATGATATCCATTGTATGCATCGAGGAAACACTTTAATGGATACCCGCACAAAGACTCTATTTTCCGCCATCTTCGTAATGGGTAGCGCCTTGTGGACATGCTTTGTTAAGATCTGAAGTCCACGACATCCGCCTACCATCGCCTTCTTTACCATGACTGGTTGAGCCAATTGATGATGTGTCTAAATACTCATCATTTTTGTACAAAATAAACTGCAAAATCATCTGAAAACACTCGAAAACACATCAAAATGATCAAAATATCACAAATCAGTGTTTTATGTGTTTTAAATGCAAAAGATCAAAATCGATGAAAAACGAGAAAATTTGCAAAATTGGCGTCAAAGTCCCCCAAGTTTCAAAAATTGTCAAAACTAGTCCCTGAGTCAAAATTTCAAAAGAAAAGTCACCAAAGGTCCTTTTAAAATCATAACTTGTCAAATTTAGTCCTTTGGTGAAAAATATAAAAAGTTTTGAGAAAATTGCAAAATGGTCCTTCAACTTTGAAAACTGGCAGAATTGGTCCCTGGAAAATGTGAAAATGTCAACTTTGGTCCTTGAACTATTGATACTTGTCAATTTCA
Organism: Chrysanthemum makinoi; assembly: GCA_910596185.1. Classification (NCBI taxonomy): domain Eukaryota; kingdom Viridiplantae; phylum Streptophyta; class Magnoliopsida; order Asterales; family Asteraceae; genus Chrysanthemum; species Chrysanthemum makinoi. The sequence goes on from OU343218.1 coordinate 231,278,780, forward strand.
GCCCTTGCATCAACTTTGCAGATTTGGCATTCTAGTCCCTACAGCTTTAAATGGCAACTTAGGCCCTTGATTATTAACCTATTACTAACCTTGGCCCCTTGTCACAATTCATTTGACCCCGCCATGCATTTTTGAACCCCGCCATTTGGACCCTTCTTTATTAATACCACCAAATGATTTTGACTCACTCTTTTCTCCTCTCCCTCACGGGTGCACCATAACCATCATCACCATTGCCTCGCTTCATCCGATAACACTCAACCATCATCACCTTCCCTACTCTACCCCCCCCCCCCTCCAAACACTTAACTCCAAAGGATCATTAAATGCACCCCATACCGCCCACCTCCAAATGTTAAACCAAAATTGGCGCCAAAACACTTTAAACGGCTAAGATTGATTTGAGTGATCCAATGGTCAAGTTTATTAGTGGAAACATCCGTAGAGAGAGATGAAGATTTGGGTGTATAAAAGACCAAGAGAAGCAATGAGAGGATAGTTAGTTTTAGTTTTTCAATAATGTATGTCGTTTAATGTTTTTAGTCTAAATTAGATTTGCAAATGTATTTTAAAGTTCATTTGTGTTCAAGTGAACCATCCTCAGTCATATCTCAACCTTATTTAAGCAATAATTTGCTTTATGTTCAAATTCCATCATTATTGTTAACTGTTGAAATTTTAAGTTTCAAACTCATTTGTCAAAGCTTGTAGCAACTCAATTTCAATTTCAAACAAGCTCATATAAGCTCATAAAAGCTTTCCATAAGCTCACAATTCAGTTTCACTCACTTTTAAACTTTGGTCAACAAAAGTCAACACGGGTGAAAATTGAAGCAGAAAGGAAATGGGTTGTTGCAGTGGCTGGAATAGGGTTGTAATAGACTAGATTAGTGTAGGATTTGGGTTGGTTTAGCCTGCTCTCAGTTGGACATCTTGTGAGTATTTTCTCACTTTTCAATTTTAGCTTTAATTTGCATATTATGCTTGCATATTTAATTGTGGTCACCAATGGGTAAAACCTGCTTAGATAGTTGTATTTAGGTCATTTGGACTTGGTTTGATCATTAATATCAGTTGGATTGGTATTTAGCTCATTTTAACTTTCATATCCGTGTAATAAGGAGTGTTTGGTTTATAGCCTAAGATCGCCCTATAGGCTTGTGCAAATGGTTCATTTCTCTTGATTCATGTTAGTTTAAGTTTAAGTATGTTCATTTGAGTCATAGTTTGGTGCCTGCTAGTTCATTAGTCAAACTTGCACTTGAATCGCCTTAATGCCACTGTTGTGGATTTTAGGATAGCAGATCATTATTTTGTGTCAAGAAATCATCAACATTGCTTGCTTTACACTTGTTCTATCATATTACATCAGGATCAAACCAAAAATTTGATCCAAAGTTCAATTTGGTCAAAGTTCTTCATTCTTGACAAAAGTCAAAAGTTTAGAAAATCTGTTTTGAGCTCACATAGAAGGATTTTTCTCAAACTCACCTTTGGTCTTATCAAGTAAGGTTTGGTATTTTAGAAACTTCAATTGGTCCTCTTTCTTATCAGTATTTTTGTTCAATTTTACCAAATTTTTACAGGCTTCAAACAGGCCTCTCTTTTAGGCCAAAATGCCTTGCACCACACAAGCTCAGTTAATACTGAGATTTTCACAGAAATTGCAGCTTGTGCATAGGGCTCAAAAGAGCTTTCCATGGCCTGATTTTTGGTACACTTAATCTCAACCAGGTCTGCTTTAGATTAAAATTTATAGTTTTCAGTTTGAGCTTATTGTTAAGCTTGTGCTTGTGCTTAAAGTTGCTACCCGCCCCATGTTTTAGCTTTTAAAGCTCAAACATCAAATCTGTTGTATCCTGTGAATCAGAGGTTCAAGCTTGTTGATTTAAGTTGCATTTAGTCACATTTAGCTTATTATAGCTTCTTTATCAGTATTGGTAGCCTTTGGTGCTTTTGGCTTAATCAAGTGCTTATTTCAATAAGCACTTCCATAGCAGTTTCAAATTCCTCCACATAGCACCTTGTTTTTATATTTTTCCTTTATTCCTTATATAATTTTAGACTTTTCCTGAAATTTTCAGATTTTTCCAAGTTGATTTGCTATTTTTCTGTATTTTATTTAGTTTTTAAGCATTTTTAAATAGCTTTTAATACAGAAAATTAAGAAAAGCTTCAAAAAAATAATTTTTCAATTTTCTTAAGTTTAGATAAATATAAAAAGCCAAAAAAGTATTTTTCCATATTTTTCTTAGTTAAATTTGTATTTTTAGATAATTTAAATAGTTTTAAATAGTATTTAATTCCTAGAAAATAGAAAAATAATCAGAAAAATACAAAAATAGTTTTGAAAATTCTAGTTTGATATTTTAGACTTTTCCATTTCATAATTTTATTTTTCTAGCTTTATTTCCTAATTTCTTGTATTTTAGATAATTATTTAATAGTTAAAAATAGTTTTTAATTAATAATAATTAGATAATTAGTCATAAAAATAATTTTCTTTTTCTATAAATTTTCTTTTATCATTAGGATTGTAAAATTGTATTTTTCATATTTTTAGGACTTTTATTTCTTAGATTTCATTTTTATTTTGCACCTCATAAATTTTATTTAAACGTAAGTTTTTAGTTTTAATTTTTAAACGTTCATCAATTTTAAATATAGTGATAGCGTTTATTTAATAGATTTTATCTTTTTAACTTTCTTTAATTTGCATTTAAGCCGTTGTTATTTGTTGGCTTTTCCTTAATTATAATCATTCCAAATCTCCTTTTCCGTTCAAATCTCCCGATCACTAAACGTTTGATAATCCATTGCATAGCTCGCTGGGACATAACGACCCGGGGAAACACTATACTCCTCAGATCTTCATTGCATTCGCTTAAGCAGCTTTTCGGTTACGGTGTGATTCACAAGTGGCTGCTTGTGTGATTTAGCTTGACTTTTCAAAGACGCATCAAATTTTGGCGCCACCGGGGAGCCCCATGCTAATAATCTTACGTCTAGCAGATTAGTAATTTGGATATTCACTCTTTGTTCATACCATCCATCTCAGATATGTTTATATTTTCTTATCCTAAAACCCCAAAAATATTCTTCTCATTCCTCTTATTCGTTGATTCTATTTCTCTTACCCTCTTTTCCGCTTTAATTCTATTCTTCGTATCCTCTAACCATTTGATTCTCTTCTTAATCATCTATATGTTTAATTCTTATGTCGACATTCGTCAACTTCATCGTCAGAAATGTGTGTGAGCGTTGTGGAGGGCCTAGTTCAAGCTTAATTTTGCAATTGTGAATTATCCATCAAACATGCTTTTCAAAGTTATTTCGACCACCCGCCACAACCTGAAATACATTCTAATCTTGACAAACCAGTTCAAACGTCGAAGCTACCCCAAGCACCCACCGAGGATTACGAGGACACTTTCTTTGAAAATAGAGTCCGTAATCTAATCGAAAAAATTCAAGCCGATGAAAAAAGGTCGAGAATTAGAATTGATTACGATGAACCCGCTCAAACACCGGTGACTAGCAAGGATGACTTGCCTAATCTTCACGTTTCTCAAGAACCAGAACCGGAGACCATAACGGAAGTGGTGGAAATTGCTAGCTCGAGCACACCCCTTGTCCCACCTCCCGATTTTTCTCAATGTTCTTCGAGACTTGATAGTCATTCGGATCACCATGTTGGTTTTGATGATTCTTTGAATAAACCGATTCCTCTTCATAACTCTCAAATGCAATCGTTTATTCCTTGTGTCGGTTGTGGTGAGCCTCTTTATGGTTCACCCGTCGTTGGTGTACTTGTGTACAATGTGGTAATGATATTCATAACTGGAGTTGTTTGTTTTGTGGTTCGAGGAATTCATTTGATTATGATCCTAATCGGAACTCATTTAACGACCCTCTAATTTTTCCAATTACCCACCACAGACCGACTTATCTTCATATAACCAACAGTTTCTTGTTGTGAATTTTGTGGAGGTCCTCACCAAGGATTTGAGTGTCAATCCGAAAGCACTTTGTCTATGAACAGTTTTCCGTGATGCTCGAGAGTTTTGGTTATGACCAATATCCATATAGTTCACTGTCTGGACTCAACAGTTTTATTGTTGTGAGTACTGTGGAGGTCCCCATTTCAGCTCTGATTGTCAAACAGGGAATCCATTTCCTTGTAACAATCATGACTCTCACATGTTTGATAATTTCCAACCTCCACAGCACTATACGGTTCAAACTCCACCTGAGCCGTTATCTCAAGAAATCTCCGTGATTTTGAAACCGCAATGAAAACACTTGAGGATATGATGAGTAACTTTAAGAATCAAGTGAGTGGTGAAAAGACCATAGGAGAATTGCTAGTCAAGAGCGAAGCGGCCCGCCAATCCAGGGAAGAATTATTTATCCTAGAGCAAGCACTCTAAGCGATTCCCAATTTCTTAAGGCGGCTCTATATGATGATGACGAGGAGGGGTTTTATCCTTTTAAAAGTAATATTTCTCAACCCCTCGACGGTTGATATTCCAGATTGAGATTCCATCTCAAACAACCGCTATCACACCCGAGATTCACACTCACTCTCTTATTATGGGGGACGAGCATCTTGACACTGTTCACGAAAAGTCGGACGAATTGATAAAGTCTAGTGTTTAGGACCTTATCCCAATCCCAAGAGAGTCACAGGGAATTCTTGATCATGTGTGTGATATCCCTCCTCCTCTTGTCTTCCAAAATGATCATGTTGAGATGTCCTCGATTCGATGATGATGATTCGTTATCTTGTGGAGACATCGCCTATGTGGAAGATTTACCTTCTGAGCTTGTTAGCTTAGAAGAAGAGAATGATGAAGTTCCTGACACTGAAATCAAAGATGAAGCTCTTCGAGCAACATTATTGAATGTCAGTCTTCTCATTTCTAAAATCGAGGCTTTCAAAGAGAAACCTATTTCATCTCCTACCCCCATTAAGGGTAGTGACATTCTTTCCGATGATTCTATTCCGAGAATGAAAGCCTCTGTTTTGATAATACGGGAGAGAAGATTAGTGGCAGTACCACTTCTCATTCTCATAATTCTCTCCTCGATCATGAATCATTTACTTTTGAGGAGTTCGCCAGTGAACCCACTCATATCAATTCTGAATATGATTCATTCACCTTCATGGAGTTCTCGGATGAACTCACTCATATCATATCTCCGCCGGAGTATGATAACTTCTACTTTGATCTAGACACACCTGGGATATGTCTAGACCAATTGAGCTTAAATGATGAGATTCATGCTACTATGAATTCTCCTATTGAGGATGAAGAGTTAGTCATGATTTCTATCATGATTTTCTTTCTTTCTTCATATATTCGTCAGCTTCTCTTCTTCTTCACTCCTTCGGGAATGAAGACACTATCTTTGACCCCGGCATTTTCATTTATCATTTTTGAGCCGGTTCTATGTATATCTCATCGGTGTGGAACTTTCACGTGCTTCAAATGTTTGTCCAAACATCTTGAATGAAAGTCCGATGGAGATTGTTTCTTCCACTTTACTTCCCCATGAACAAATTAATTCGGGGTCGAGTCAAGCTAGCGACTTGGTAATCAAAAACAATAGCACACTATGGGTTTTCACCCATATTTCTGACTTCTTTCTATTTTCTACCACCCTAGTGTGGGGTTGCCCCACATGTTTAAAAAAAATCTTTCTAAATAATGGCCGTAGTATTTCCCTTTTACGTTCTTTGTTTCGCCATAACCGCCGGTACTTTGAATATTGAGGGCAATATTCATTTCTAAGTGTGGGGAATTCTCTGAATTTTATCATATACTTATACCAATTCCCCCGTTTTTGGCCAAAATTTTTTTGGAGTAAGTGTTCTACACTTACTCAATTGGTTATCATCCGCCATGTCGTAAGACAAAAGGATTGGCTAATCCTAGAGCAAACGGCTCTTGGTAAAGATATCTCAAATCCGTTGACGGCTTGCAATTTGCCCAAAATTGTATGGTATTCAACTCACCATATCCTAAAAAGTGAGGAGTTGGCTAGCCCGCAAGTTTATGGCTTGTGGTAAAGGCAGTGGAAAAACCATAATTGGTAATCAACTCACCAAAGATAATATTGATAATTTATCTAAGAGTTGGCTAGTCCGTATGGGTACGGCTTCGGTAAAGACAAAATCAAATCCGTTGAAAGCCGGTGGTTTGCTCAAAATCACATGGTTATCGGTGTACCATGGTTCTTACTTGAACTGAAACATTTGGCTACTCAGTAAGTAATGGCTTTTGGTAAAGAGATTAAAATCCATTAAGTTTTCTCAAATCATTGCTAGGGACTAGCAATATCTCCGTATGGGGGATTGATGAGTGTCTAAATACTCATCATTTTGTACAAAATAAATAAGCAAAATCATCTGAATACACTCAGAAACACATCAAAATGATCAAAATATCACAAATCAGTGTTTTATGTGTTTTAAATGCAAAAGATCAAAATCGATGAAAACGTAGAAAATTTGCAAAATTGGCAGGTTTAGGTCCCCCAAGTTTCTAAAAATTGTCAAAACTAGTCCCTGAGTCAAAATTTCAAAAGAAAAGTCACCAAAGGTCCTTTTAAAATCATAACTTGTCAAATTTAGTCCTTTGGTGAAAAATATAAAAAGTTTTGAGAAAATTGCAAAATGGTCCTTCAACTTTGAAAAGCGAGTTGGTCCTCGAAAATGTGAAAATGTCAACATTGGTCCTTGAACTATTGATACTTGTCAATTTCAGCCCTTGCATCAACTTTGCAGATTTGGCGCTTCTAGTCCCTACAGTTTTAGAAATGGCAACTTAGGCCCTTGATTATTAACCTATTACTAACCTTGGCCCCTTGTCACAATTCATTTGACCCCCACGCATTTTTGAACCCCGCCATTTGGACCCTTCTTTATTAATACCACCAAATGATTTTGACTCACTCTTTTCCCTCTCTCCCTCACGGGTGCACCATAACCATCATCACCATTGCCTGCTTCATCTGATAACACTCAACCATCATCACCTTCCCTACTCTACCCCCCCCCTCCAAACACTTAACTCCAAAGGATCATTAAATGCACCCCATACCTACCCTGCCCACCTCCAGCTGTTAAACCAAAATTGGCGCCAAAACACTTTAAACGGCTAAGATTGATTTGAGTGATCCAATGGTCAAGTTTATTAGTGGGAAACATCCAGAGAGAGGAGAGATGAAGATTTGGGTGTATAAAAGACCAAGAGAAGCAATGAGAGGATAGTTAGTTTTTAGTTTTTCATAATGTATGTCGTTTAATGTTTTTTTAGTCTAAATTAGATTTGCAGCTGTATTTTAAAGTTCATTTGTGTTCAAGTGAACCATCTCAGTGTATCTCAACCTTATTTAAGCAATAATTTCAGTTTATGTTCAAATTCCATCATTATTGTTAACTGTTGAAATTTTAAGTTTCAAACTCATTTGTCAAAGCTTGTAGCAACTCAATTTCAATTTCAAACAAGCTCATATAAGCTCATAAAAGCTTTCCATAAGCTCACAATTCAGTTTCACTCACTTTTAAACTTTGGTCAACAAAAGTCAACACGGGTGAAAATTGAAGCAGAAAGGAAATGGGTTGTTGCAGTGGCTGGAATAGGGTTGTAATAGACTAGATTAGTGTAGGATTTGGGTTGGTTTAGCCTGCTCTCAGTTGGACATCTTGTGAGTATTTTCTCACTTTTCAATTTTAGCTTTAATTTGCATATTATGCTTGCATATTTAATTGTGGTCACCAATGGGTAAAACCTGCTTAGATAGTTGTATTTAGGTCATTTGGACTTGGTTTGATCATTAATATCAGTTGGATTGGTATTTAGCTCATTTTAACTTTCATATCAGTGTAATAAGGGAGTGTTTGGTTTATAGCCTAAGACTGCCCTATAGGCTTGTGCAGTGGTTCATTTCTCTTGATTCATGTTTGTTTAAGTTTAAGTATGTTCATTTGAGTCATAGTTTGGTGCCTGCTAGTTCATTAGTCAAACTTGCACTTGAATGCTCTTAATGCCACTCGTTGGAATTTTAGGATAGCAGATCATTATTTTGTGTCAAGAAATCATCAACATTGCTTGCTTTACACTTGTTCTATCACATTACATCAGGATCAAACCAAAAATTTGATCCAAAGTTCAATTTGGTCAAAGTTCTTCATTCTTGACAAAAGTCAAAAGTTTAGAAAATCTGTTTTGAGCTCACATAGAAGGATTTTTCTGAAACTCACCTTTGGGTCTTATCAAGTAAGGTTTGGTATTTTAGAAACTTCAATTGGTCCTCTTTCTTATCAGTATTTTTGTTCAATTTTACCAAATTTTTACAGGCTTCAAACAGGCCTCTCTTTTAGGCCAAAATGCCTTGCACCACACAAGCTCAGTTAATACTGAGATTTTCACAGAAATTGCAGCTTGTGCATAGGGCTCAAAAGAGCTTTCCATGGCCTGATTTTTGGTACACTTAATCTCAACCAGGTCTGCTTTAGATTAAAATTTATAGTTTTCAGTTTGAGCTTATTGTTAAGCTTGTGCTTGTGCTTAAAGTTGCTACCCAGAAACTGTTTTAGCTTTTAAAGCTCAAACATCAAATCTGTTGTATCCTGTGAATCAGAGGTTCAAGCTTGTTGATTTAAGTTGCATTTAGTCACATTTAGCTTATTATAGCTTCTTTATCAGTATTGGTAGCCTTTGGTGCTCTTTTGCTTAATCAAGTGCTTATTTCAATAAGCACTTCCATAGCAGTTTCAAATTCCTCCACATAGCACCTTGTTTTTATATTTTTCCTTTATTCCTTATATAATTTTAGACTTTTCCTGAAATTTTCAGATTTTTCCAAGTTGATTTGCTATTTTTCTGTATTTTATTTAGTTTTTAAGCATTTTTAAATAGCTTTTAATACAGAAAATTAAGAAAAGCTTCAAAAAAATAATTTTTCAATTTTCTTAAGTTTAGATAAATATAAAAAGCCAAAAAAGTATTTTTCCATATTTTTCTTAGTTAAATTTGTATTTTTAGATAATTTAAATAGTTTTAAATAGTATTTAATTCCTAGAAAATAGAAAAATAATCAGAAAAATACAAAAATAGTTTTGAAAATTCTAGTTTGATATTTTAGACTTTTCCATTTCATAATTTTATTTTTCTAGCTTTATTTCCTAATTTCTTGTATTTTAGATAATTATTTAATAGTTAAAAATAGTTTTTAATTAATAATAATTAGATAATTAGTCATAAAAATAATTTTCTTTTTCTATAAATTTTCTTTTATCATTAGGATTGTAAAAATGTATTTTTTCATATTTTTAGGACTTTTATTTCTTAGATTTTATTTTTTATTTTGTACGTCTACGTAAATTTTATTTAAACGTAAGTTTTTAGTTTTAATTTTTAAACGTTCATCAATTTTAAATATAGTGATAGCGTTTATTTAATAGATTTTATCTTTTTAACTTTCTTTAATTTGCATTTAAGCCGTTGTTATTTGTTGGCTTTTCCTTAATTATAATCATTCCAAATCTCCTTTTCGTTCAAATCTCCGATCACTAAACGCTTGATAATCCATTGCATAGCTCATTTGGGACATAACGACCGGGAAACACTATACTCCTCGGATCTTCATTGATTTCGCTTTCTGAGCCGCTTTTAAGCTACTGCGATTCCGCCATTCACAAGTGGCAGGCTTGTGTGATAAAGCTTGACTGTTCTGGAGCAGATCACCAATCATGATAGTAGACTTCCCGCATAATTCCTGCCTCTACTAGCTTGTGTACCTCTGCCAGATTACTGCTTGGCGCTCCGGGCTGGAGCCGCGCTTCTTCGTGTATGGGTGAGTATCCTTGTCGGGTTCTCGTTTATGCTCTATTATTGAGCGTGGTACCCGGTCCATGTGTTTTGGCTCCCATGCAAAATGTCCAAGTTCTTTTGCGAGCGCGACATACAAATTCTTCCGCCGTTGTCCGACAAGGTGACCCCGATGGATATTTCCTGTTCCGGTATTCGGGTGAATTGTAACCTTCGTGTTTGGAACTTTGGTTGCACGCTGCTCGGGACCGGTCGCTTTACGCATGTAATCGTGTTACATTCTCTATGCGGTACCGGCATTGTGAAGAGTAACAATACCACCTTCCACTAGGAATTTAAGCATCCCGTGCTCTGTTGATGGCGGCTGCAAGATAGTCGATATCCCGTGCCTCCCAATAATGCCATTGTATGGCGAGGGATTTGATCACCATAAATTCCATCCGGCCGCCGCAGAGTGTTTTTCATTTCCGATGCTAACTAGTAATCGATATTTGGCCCATAGGCCATATCTTTCCCCGTAAAACCCGTTAGCGCGTTCGACCGGGCTTAACCGACCAGTATTTCGGCCGCAGTCGAAGCGGTGCTCATACATGATGTCTGCAGATGCTCCACCATTAATGTACATGCGGTAGATGTCGTGTCCCCGCGATCTCTATGGTGAGTGGTTCCACCACCTGCGTTGTCCGCAGCTTAAGGTGGGGAAAGAGATTTCGCTTCTCGAGAAAAATCCGGTGACCTTCGCCTAGTGACCCGCCGCCATGATTGTATCATGTAAATGGTGTCGGCCTTGTCTTTGGGTGTCTCTTTCTTGTTTCCACTCTTACTTTATCCTTTCCTTCCTTGATGTTTTTGACCAAATGGTCCAATCTACCCTCTTTAACCATTTTGTCAATGAGCTGGCGCAGTTGGACGCATTCGTTAGTGGTGTGGCCCTTCTTTGCGTGGTAGTCACAGTATTCATTCCCGGTGCACCGATCCTCTGGAGTGCGCTTTTGTGGCGGCCTTGGGAAGTTCGCTTCTCGCGCAGTATTTCCTTTGGAGTCTTGGTAAGCGGGGTGTATTTGTCATTATCCCTTCCGCTCCCCTGACTGCGATAGCTCCTATTATGGTTGCTACTCCGGTCAGTGGATTGTCTCCCAGGTTGTTCCTGTGACCGATAGTTCGTGTAGTTTCTTTTGCTATCCGGCGGCCGCTTCTCCTTGAACGAAGGACTGAGAACGTTTCATGAGTTCATCAAAGGTTTCGGGAATCTTGTCGTTCAACCTCTTGATGAGTTCGGGTTGTTAATCCCATTCATGAAACCGAAATCTTTAGTACTTCGGGCATGCTTTAACCTGCATGCATTCGCCTTTAAAGCGCTCCATGAATGCGCTTGTAGATTCTCCCCGGCCGCTTTACCCCTGGCGAAGTTCAACAGATTTTTAGCGCACTTCTTCCGCGAGTAAAGTTCAGTAAACGCCTTTCTCAATTCCTCAAAGCCATTGATGCTTCTACGTGGAAGCTTGTTGAACCAGTTTCGCGCATTTCCCACCAGTGTAGAGTTGAACATGTGGCACCATACATGCTGTGGCCAGTTTTCAATTGTAGCGGCCGATTCAAAAATTTTGAGGTGATCATCCGGATCACCGTTTCCGTCATGGGTTTTACATTGGCAGGCATGCGCCTCCTCTTGTTCTCTCGAGAAGTCAACATCGCGTCGGGTGAACGCATCCACCTTTTGACGGCGCCACGGGAGAGATATATCTTCATCCTCCCGGTCATTATATCGTTTGGACTTCCGTTGTCTAGTTTCACTATCCCCGTTGTTCGAGGAATTTCCGAGAGGACAATTTTCCCTCCTTCGCCGCTGGCCGACCGTCCCTCGAGTTTGTACTCGAAGGGCTTTCACTTGGGGAATATCGTCGCCCAAGTCTTTCTGATACTGCTGGGCTACCAAGTCCGGTGTGGACACCGGTACGCCGTTTATCCTCCTCACTTCCTTCCGGTGTTGTGAGTTGGACGCCTCATCATCCTCAACCTTTTTCCCAATGTTAAACACGGGGTTCGGGCGGTTTGTCGGCCGGCTTATCCTTCGACGGCGCGGTGGGGAGGTTTCAGTTACTCGAGTCAAAACAGTTGGGCTTTTAAGCTCGACTCGACCTCTTTCTAGCTTCCTCTTCCATGAGAGCGGCTAAGGTTTCGTAATTTTGGGATATGAAATCTCTTGGTGTTACTTCCGTGCGACCCTTCTAAAGCAAGGGGTGTTCGCTTCTACCGCTATGCCTTTGTTTCTATCCGGTGCATCCGGTGCCTTTGTCAGTCAGGTCTAGCACCGATTGAAGAGGAGTGGTAAGAACAGTGCTTGATGGATCCACCGTTAGTGGTATTGTGGTGGCCCGGTTGTCCTCGAGCGGTTCCACTGAGGAGAAGACCATGTCCCGCTTGATCCCTTGTTTTTAGCATCGGTTGTCCTGTGAGTCGCTTGGAAGCCGAGCCGATGTGCGGCTTCTTTCGGTAAGGTCGCTTTCGCATCGTTGATTTCCATGCTTCGTCATTCTAGTCTTATTTCTTAGTGAGGGGTCCCACGGATGGAGCCACTTGTTGATACAAAAGTTGGGCGTTCCTTGTTCGAAGCTCCGGTTCTTCGCACCAATTAATGATTGTTGCTTGAGACCATGTACAAGACTAAAGACGCAAAACACCGTTAGGCACACCGTGGGATTGTCTCCCACGATTATCCTCCGGCGTGAGAGTAAGTAATCGATTTAGGTTTAAAGGTGAGTTAGGGTTTTGAGATCGTACCTTTAACGAGGGATGTGATTCCCTTTATATACACACAGAATCCTTGTTGGTTCCATGTTCCTCAACCTTCGGCGTATCCCACCTAAGTCGGTTGGGGAATGATTATCTCCTTAATTAGGAGATATCCGATATCTATTCCGTAAATAGATTTGTGTTTGGGCCTTCGTGGGCCTAAACGCTTATCAGCGTAGCCCAATTTGTACTGGGCTTATCGGTATTGGGCTTTGGGAGGGTTCGTGACCCGGATATAGACTATACGTCATCATTCAATATCATTCTTTAAAATAGAAACAGAGTGGCTATCACCATGGCGGAACATTAGAAGGTCATCAGCAAAGCATACATAGGTTATCTTCAGATCTTTACAGCCAAAGTGGTATTTAAAATTCTCATCTCTTTCCACCTTATTCTGCACAATCAAATTAAGAATTTCCATAACAAGAGTGAAAAGATAAGGAGAAATGGGATCTCCTTGTCTTAACCCTCTCTTGAAATAGCCATACCTTTCACCTTTAATACAGATAGAAAAAGAGGTGGTAGTGACACATTCCATAATCCAGTTTACCATCTTACTATGAAATCCAAAACCAAAAAGAACATCCTCTAAGAATTGCCAATTGACGGTATCATATGATTTCTGGATATCAATCTTCAAAGTTGTTCTTTTAGGACTCTCTTTTCTATTATATCCTTTCAAAAGTTCTTGGGAGAGAAGAATGTTGTCTTGTGTTTGTCTGTTAGGGATAAATGCACTTTGATTCATGCTGACCAACTTCCCTAAAACTACTTTCATTCTCTCATTGCAGCAAGCAATTGGTCTGTAATCAGATACTTTTGTTGGAGTTTGGCTCTTAGGAACAAGTGTGATAAGAATGGAATTAACCTCCTTTAAAATCTTCCCTGAATCAAATAACTCTTTAACTGCTTTACAAACATCATTGCCAACTACATTCCACCCTTTCTTGAAGAAATGAGAAGAAAAACCATCTGGGCATGGAGATTTGTTGTCATTAATCATAAACATGGCAGACTTTATTTCTTCACCACTCACTTCTCTAATCATATAAGCAGCTTCCTCTTCTGTCAACTTAGTCTTAATCACGTATTCTAAATCATTCATTTTTTTGAACTGGATGGTTAACTCCTAGAAACTTTTGAAAGTGACTTACAAATTGCCTTGGAACCTCATCCCCCTCATATCTGTTTCCAATTTCATCAATTATAACCTCAATTCTGTTTCTATGTTGCCTGCTCTTGAGAACTTTGTGAAAATAAGCATTGTTCCTATCTCTAACTTCAAGCCATTTGATCTTAGCTTTCTGGTATAACAGCTTCTCTTCATCTTTCATAGCCTCCAAGTAGGTCTTTAACACTTCACTTTCTTGATCTCTAAGCTGTTTATTCTCAGGATCTTTGTCAATCTTGCACTGCACATCTTTCAGAGCTTCTCTTAACTGAACAACATTTTCAAAAATGTCCCCATTTCTCCAAGCAAGATGTTGAGATGTCTATTAATGTTTCTAAGCCTTTTGACAGTTCTGAACATATTGCTTCCTAGAATATCTTCATTCTAGTGTTTCTCAAGGATTGGTAAGAACTCTGCTTTATCAGCAACAAAGTTGGCAAACCTGAAAGCTTTCCTTCTTTTCTGCTTTACACTTGGAATTATTAAGACAGTGGGACAATGATCAGAAATTAAATAAGTTAGAAAAGTGTCATGAGCTTGAGGATGCATCTTAATGAACTCTTCACTACCCATAATTCTGTCCAACTTTTTGAAAATACCAGTACAATCTCCCTTTTTGGATTTGTGCAGGTTTTTAGTACAAGTGTAAAAAAGCCCTTAGCTAGCCACATCTTTCATTTCTATCAGATTAACACAATCTTGAAAGCCATGCATATCAGCAGTCATTCTAGAGCTTCCAGCTGTATGTTCATTGGGAGATATAGCTACATTTGTTAGGATTCATAAAATCCATAGTGAAGAGTCGGTCACCCCAACTATTATCTAGCATAAGTTAGCTCGTAGACATATCGTTATTTACGTGTTTATTAGTGTAGTTTAGTTTAGAGTAACACCGTGGAGGAAGGACGGGTCTTTACCCACTGTATGCCTGATCCACAGTCCCGACGCTAGGAGGACGTATTTGGTTTGTAACTATAAATACCCCTTCCATCCTTGGAAGGGGTGGCACTCTCAATCTAACCTTTCCTTTTTGTTGAACTTTCTCTCTCTAGTTTCATCCTCTCCTCTCTTCATCTCTCTAAAACCATGGCATACTTGTATCATCACCATCCAAGACCACCCGAATCATCATAACACAATATATGTAAGATCCTACAAATGGTATCAGAGCCAAGGTTTTGTGTTTTGATGATTTATTGGGTTTTTATACTTGTTTTAGGCTGTTTTTGTACTAATAATTTGGGTCAGAAATTTTTTTATGGTTAACAGTGTATAACAGTTTTTTTTAACAAGTTTGTATCTTTTGGTCAAAATAACAAAGTCATCAGGTCTATCAATGTTTTCTATCTGTTTTGTGTCACTTTTTGTCCAAACAGTACCTTTTATGACTTTTTTTTTGTTCCAGATCTGAAAAATAAAAACTTGTGGTCTTTCCGGTCAGATTTGTTTGGTCAAACAGAGCACAAAAGTCTTTCTTATGCTGGTCTATGATAAAAAAAATGGGTCAAAAAGAAGCTTTTCTTTATGATATTTTTCTGGGTTTTTATGAAGATGAACAGAAAAAATGGTCGGAAAACTCATCGGAAAAAGTCAACGAGGGTCAAAACCCTAGTTTTCTACGCATAAGGAGCATCTTCAGTGATATTTACGCATAACTGTGAAGTTATGCGTAAGGAATGGTTACGCATAAAAGTCAATGGGTCAAAACCCTAAACTTACGCATAAGGACTTTTACGCGTATGGAATATGCGTAAAAACTAGGCTACGCATAAGCTTCTTCAGAAATATTACGCATAACTGTGAAGTTATGCGTAGGAAATGTTACGCGTAAGGTTTTTACGCATAAGCCTTACTCATAAGGTCTTACGCATAAGTTTTACGCGTATACTTTACGCATAAGACCTAGTTTAGGCCTAAGAATCATGGTTACGCATAAGATTTGGACTGACATGTTATGCGTAAGGTTTTATTTGCAACAAGTTATGCGTAGAACTGAACAAACAGGTTACGCGTAAACACAACAAAGACCTCGACCACAGAATGAACATACCATATACCATCATCGACCTCTGTCCATGGCTTGGTATTGCAACTGATTCGACTCCAATCCAAAAACACTTAACAATCATATAATCCTAGACCTAGACTCATCAATTAACCCTCACTATCACTCCCCAACTCTCAATCAAATCCAATCCAAGACTCAAAAAAAATAATGATAGATCTCAGATTAGTTTCACTTTTTGTGCAATCTTTTTAAGATTGTTTTGATTGAAACAATCTCTTCATCGATCCATATGAAGCTATGCTTCTTGTTTAATATCCGAAACATGTATAAATTGATTGTTAACAAAAGTGTTAAAATCAGATTATCGTCTCGTTCAAAAACATCAACAAACAATAACCAACGAACATCAATTGATACCTACCCGAGACCCAATGGATCTTGAAGCCGTAAGACTCGTGTTCTCGATTCACTTGTGCATAAAAAGAAGAAAGGACGAATAAGTCATTATTCGTGATTGTTGAATGGGTTTAATTTATTTTGGAGTATGATGTGATGAGATCCAGGAGATGTAATGGGTGAGAGATCTTGGGTGAGAAAATCGTTTGGTTTGATGGGTAAGTGTACTGAAGAAGTGGGGGCGTAATATTTCAAGTGGTGTTTTAGGTTTAGGGTAAAGTGGTGTTAATTTATATTACAGGTTATGAATGGAATGGATGGGCCTCAAGCATTTGTTTTTGAGATTTGATTCTTTCACCGAATTTGGAATGGATCAGATATATCTTTGTTGGGCCGAGTTAATACGGACTGATAGCTTGATCTCGTTGGAAATTTGGGATTTGTTGAATTATCTTTTAATTGGGCTGTCAAATGGACTAATGTCAAAGATGTTGCTATCCGAATATTTTAACAACATTTTTCGGATGCAAATTATCTTGATATTAAGAGTGGTATTTTGGTATAAATTTTCTCGGAGGGATACATAAATTCACGGCTTGAGCGAAAAAGTGAAAAATGACTACGGGGTTTGTGTACGGTTTTATTGAAGTGACGTTATCTTCATATGTGGTCATTACTATTAGCCAATGAATCAATGGAGGTTCAATTTCTACAATTCCCATGAGATATTCGACGCCACAAAATGTCAATGATACTTCACAGTCTAAGCAAAATCTTTCTAAGAATCGTCAGCGTCTGTCATGATTTTTTTGTCAAGATGTTTGCTTATGACAAGAACTTGCCGTGCAAATAGTCGTCACGTTATGATGCTTCCGAAAGTTCGAAACCATCATGGGGGAGAAACGTGTACTTTGATGTGTTACGGTCAACCTCCAGGGGGAAGTAGTATATACTACTTGACTTAGTATGGTTTGTGAAGCTGTCTACATTTGGGTATAGAATTGTTCATGGTGTTGAATGATTCGTTGATGAACCGCTGCATGTTCCCCTAAAACAGATATTCACCGAAACCAAAGTTGTCTTAACACATTCAAGCTGACATTGTTTACGGTTTTGTCTTGATTTTGTAAAATCCCGCGAAAGAAATTATTTCTCGGTTTAAATCATAGACTTGTAAAATCCCGTAACAATGGAAACATCATGGTTAAAGTAATGAGCATTTCCGGTTCTATCTTGCGGTTTATTCTTGGTTTTGTAAAATCCCGCGAAAGAAACTATTTCTCGGTTTAAACCATAGAACTGTAAAATCCCGTATTGATGGACCATCCTGGAGAAAGGAAGGTGTATTTCTGGATCTTATCTGATGCTGGTACTACGGTTTCTACTTTGAAGAAGGGATAAAAGGGTGTACTTCATGAATTGGATGTGTGTTTGGATTTTCGTCAAGGCAGTTTGGTTATTACATGGTTTTATGGGGTTATGTGCTTTTAACCATGGTCGGGATGAAACCATTATCATAGTTCACTTAAAACATCAAAGGAGGCTAGATTTGAGCTTTTAACCAGAAGATGTGACAACGGAGTTAATTCAGTATTATTTATTTGAGGTTGAAGTGAAATATCACGGGCGAGTGTACTTAGTATCTGAAGGTATCGGGGATGGTTGGATGAAGATTCTTCGAGATCCTTGTTCGAGCTTAATCAAAAACGAAGACTTGGAAATCTAGTTATTGTTGGGTGTCTTTTACCTTTTCTTTTACCACTTGGGGGAATTGGGCTCATACCACCACAAAATAACTATCACTTTAAGGAGTTACGTTGTAGTGCTCGATTAATCACATTCAATTGTGGATTTTCAAGAGGTAATGTACGTCTTATACTTGATGGTTGGTTGGTTGAACAGTATAGAGTACATAGAGAGTACTTAGAGATGCTAATGGAAATCGGCGCCGCTCTTTGTTACATATGTGCAAGTTTAAGTCACGAGTTCGGGTTAGTTTACTTCAAGGTCAAATTCATCATATTGGGTTTTCTCGATCAGCTGTCACGACAAAGAGCCTACTGAATGATAATGGGATTGATGACAAGTTTTGCCAAGAGAGCTGAAAAGAGAGAGATAATGACGTTTGAACACAACAGTTCAAGCCTCGTTCCCTAAAGAAAAGAAATGTGTACGCTTCAGTGCGCATTATCTTAGGAAGAAGAGAAATCTTCTTATTATGACCATTCTCACCAACATGCTTCATGCTTTTTCCATGCGCGCTCAGTCATCAAGTGGATCTTCTTCTCATGTTTTTTCTCAATGGTGATCTACTTACCGTTGATGGTTTTTCTATTTTTCACTAGCTCAATTAAAATGGCGATGGCGACATCATATGCAATTTTTGCGGGGGAGAAGTGGAAATAGACTACACATGGATGAGTTCACTTGTTTAGTCAAGAATGGCAACGTCGTATGCAATTCTTGAGGGGGAGAAGAAGTGTGAAACTACTGCATGTTGATAGACATCTGAGAACAAATGGTCATACGGCTCCTAACTCATGTAAGAACCGAGCTTCTTCTTATCGGGTCATCTTTACATGGAGTTTCTTCTAAGAGCCGTTGTTTAACATCTTCTCACGGACTAATGAGATTTATCACAAAGTGCTTCCAGTTGTGAGGCAGATTTTCTTGATGAACATCTTTCTGTTCTTGTTTGATTGGGAGGGATTTGAGTTAAGGGGATTTGCTATATACAAGTTAAGGGGAATGCATTAGGTGAGAAGAAGATTTTAACTTTACATTCTCCAACTGGACAATCTTGAAGAAGGCATTTATCAAACAGATTGTCGGTTTAGGGGAGAGCACTAATTGGGGGAGAGTGATAAGTCAGATTTAATCCCTAATTAGACTTGCTCACATTATTCAGCAAGTTGATTCTCACAAAGACTTCAAGCGATCTTCTCAAAAGATTTCAAGTATTTGGGCATATAATATGTTGTTGATTCTGAAGTGTCAAAACCAGCAAGGGGGAAGGAGACACATACCTAAACGCGAGTAAACTTGATGAACTTAATACTTCTAAGTAATTGAAGATATCCCGGAAGACAAATGTTATTACCGCAGAGAAACTCAAGGTTTGACTCATGGCGAGTAAACTTGATGAACTTAACTCTTCAAAGTGATTGAAGATATCCCGGAAAACAAATGTCATGACCGCAGAGAAACTCAAGGTTTTACTCATCAAGGCGTTTAGTGTTCTTATTCCAACTATGTGGGGAAGAGATGGAAGAGTTAGTTTCTGAAGATGAAAGAGGTACACAAGTGTGTGATGATTTTGATGTTATCACAATCATCGGGGGGAGAGATTGTGTACATTGGGGACGCCAATTTGTTTCACTTGAGTGCTTAATCGCTGATTCAGAGATATAATCACTTATTCAGGAGTTGAAATCCGCAGAGATAGTCCTCTGCAGAGATAATCATGATTCGGCCCGCTTCTTCAATGTTATCGGTTTTCTCTCTTTGGGCATTCGGGTACTTCGGGTTCTTGAGCTTCATACACTTTCTTAAGGGGAGAGAAAAGTATACATCGGGGTTATTCTTTGGCTATTGGACTTAATCTGCTACTCGATGGTATAAGTTTCTTTTTCTTCTTGGTATGTGTATTCGGTTCGTGAGCTCTAGTCTAAGAGACTGACCGCATCAATTCAACTACTGAGGGGAAGTGGTCTCTTGACACCTTTTGGAATGGATTGCTTGAGACAAGAGAAAAGAAATTTGAGAAGATTGTTTTATGTGTAGGATGATACGGTGCTGTTCTTCTTGTTGATGATATAACCTCGAACTAAGAATCACGGTGATTATTCTTGAAAGGAGCAGCGGAATTTATGATAATGGTGTGCTTCTCAGTGCACCTGCTAAGGCAAGCTTGAAATAGAGCTTCAATCTGCTCAACTAAAGGATTTTGGTTTGGGGAAGCCGCCAAAGTCTCACTTTCGATGGTTCAATTTCTTTCTTCGATTCAAGAGCCCTGGAAGCTTTTGTGGTGAATGTTTAAGAGTTGATGACTTCTATCTTCTACGACGTGCTGCTCGATATCCTTATCTCTTTCGTATCATCATCTTCTTTAACTATATCATCTAATCTATCCTTGTAAATATTAATCAGAAAAACAAAATACAAAATATAAAACCAACAAAAAGAAAATAGAAAAATATAAAACCAGCAACAAGAAAATAGAAAAATATAAAACCATCAAAAACCCATAAAAATCAGAAAATTTGAAAAATACCAAAAATATGTTTTATTCTAGACATGTCTTCTGGTATCGATAACATCTACGGTCTTAGAAATGTCATTCAATAATGGCACGGGACCAGAGATGAAGTTCGAGCAGGAGGTGTAAATATTCTTTTCAAAACATGTCACAAACTATGGCTTGCAGTTATTTCAGACTGTAACCCGCGCTTCAAAAAATGGCTTGCAGTTATTTCAGACTGTAACCCGTGCTTAAACTATGGCTTGCTATTATTTCAGATAGCAACCCGTTCTTCATGAAAGGAAAGTGTTGCGCTAAACCAATTTTTCAAATATTTCGTGCACTTATCCTAAAAACAAAACAAGGAAAGTATGTCGAAGGACTGCTGTTCCTACACAAATGTTTTTCCGTCTAAAATTCTTCAGAAAAATATTTGTTGTTTTCAAAAATGGTGGTAAATGAGTTGCCTGAAATTCAATCAGTTTCAGAGTTTTTGTTATAATTGAAAACTCAATCAATGACTTCAGCGCTTTTAAATTTTTCAGAAATTTAAGTCATTGATTGAGGGGGAGAATGTTTTCAAATCTGTATCATCTAACGAGATTATCTTAATCATCCTACGTGCTTATCTGTAAAATACAATTGCCTATGTTGAAGGACTAGGTTTCTAGGATGTGATTGTTAGGTTTAGATGATTAGAGTTTGATGAAACACATTGTTCCCATGCTTTATACGAACTGATTGATATGTTGCATTGACTTTTATTAGTCGATTGTTGTTTGGGTGATGTCGACCACCATATATTTGTATGTGTGTTCACTAACGTATGCAGGTATATTGGTATAAAAGAATGTTCCCGATCCGGATCCCACAACTTAAGATGATTGGATGCCGAAAGGAAAGGGCAACTATATCTTGGGTCGACAAATGAAGAAACGGAGCTTAATTGGACTTCCATGGAGAGTTGGCATAAATGCAACGCAAGAGGTCTCACTGCATCAGCAGATGGTTTTCTTCTAAGTGATTGAAGAAACGGAGCTTAATTTAACCTCAGTTGGCATTCAAAATGCAACGTTAGAAGAAGTCTCACTGCATCTGCAGATGGTTTTTCTTCCAAACCCTACAGCAACAACAACGGAAGCTTCTCAACCACTAATGTATCTTTGTGCAGGATACAATTTTTAAACAATTTTGAATAATTTGATTAAATTGTTTTGAAAATTGAAAATATTGTTTTGAAAATAAATTGGACTAAATTTTGAAAATCACCGAACTTCTTTTTATCAAAACCTAAGTCACTCAATCATCGACTACGGTCATCGATTGAGGGGGAGAGTGATTTATAAAAATATAATATTTTCAAACTATATTTCTTCACAAAAGTTCCGGTTTGAACGTTAAAATGTGGTGATCTAAAGATTTAATGTTATGTCATGGTATTATTTTTCTTTAGAATCAATATCTTTCAAAATGAAATTTTTTCTGTTCTTGTTTGATTGTGAAATTGTTTTATTTTACTCAAAGATCTCTTAAAACAATCATACCTGACACTAACAATCTTTAATGTCTTAAACTGTTCCTTATCAGTCATTTTTCAAAATTCAATTTTGCCACGTCTTTCCCTAAAAATTTCTAAATGATTTAAATCAGATGGGATCACAAATCTCAAATGATTTGATATTTTTGATCGTGGGAGAGATCGTGATTTAAATCTCAAATCTGTTTTAATGGAATTGGTTTTAGTCCTTCAAAGGCACTCCTGCCTCCATGTGCCAAACGATTTCAAATATACAATGCACATATTGAGGAGGAGGATTTATCCAAAAACCAGATGAGTATTTAAACAAGGCCAAATTTTCTCCCATGTTTTCTAAACCTAATTAAATCACTTGGGATCCAAAATCTCAAACGGTTTGATATTTTTGATCGGGGGAGAATTTGTGATTTAATAATGAAATTTGATAAAAGGTGATCGTTTTTCGTTTTTGATTCAATTGTGCAGGCTGCTCTCTTATATGTGCTAAACGCTTTCGAATCTTGAAGCACATATTGAGGGGGAGCATAACTATCGAGGTACAAAAGCTTTTTAAAGTTATTTATAAAGTACATTGATTGAGTTTGCAAATGGTTTCTTAATGGCGTTTGTGATTGTGGATGTGCTTCAAATTAACTCTTGCCTCTATGTGATAAAAATGATTTCAAAAATCCTATGCACATATTAAGGGGGAGAATTTACCAAAGAAAATCAAATGGCTTTTTCTATGAAAATTGTGATCAAAGAAAATATTTCAAAGTCCTCTTGCCTCCATGTGCTAAACAATTTCTAAATCATATGCACATGTTGAGGGGAGGTTTTCTAAATGATCAAAACTATTAAGGTACAAAATGCTTTGATCTCGTATCACAAGTACCTTGATTGTTTTTCCAAATGATTTTTCAATTGGTTTTAAGGAAGAATGAACTGTACCAAAAGACCGACCAATTTACTTTATGCATGGTGTTATAAGGATGGTTAGGTTAGGTATTAGTTCCCACGATCTGAGGGAGGGATCTACCCATGAACAATCCACTAGATAGTGTAGAAGTCCTTAGGTATGATGAAAAAAGGAGAAAAATGAGAATATGGGAAGAGTGCGGATTGAGACAGAGCTAGTACTAGAATAAACCCAACAAGGTTCTAGTTATGAAGTCTCGGTAAGCACTTAAGGGGTTGAAGAATGAAAAAGAATTGAATGTGAAAAGGGTGAAAAGAAATAGCCCTCCAATAATTCAACCTTAGGCAGAAACCGGGTTCAATACATATGCTACTGGTGTTTACTAAGGTAACACCGGTATTGAAGACAAGACATCATGGACCCAGTGATGCATTGCACTACAACTTCCCAAACTACTCAAGTTCCTCTTAAAAGGACTTGTTTCATTCTCACGAGGAACCTACATAATCTATCGACTTTCTCTTAGAGATTGTTGATATTGAAGAAGGAGACCCTCTCCCTAGTCTCCGGCATAGGAACCAAATGTGCACTATTGAGTCTAGAGCCAAGAGATCATTCACCATATCTCATTAGGACACTGAATTAATGAAGACGTGCTGTTTCACACATTGTGGAAAGTGAGAATATATTAAGAGTCCTACGCATTATCCTTGTGGTATTGCCAGAACATCCGAGTGATATTTTAAATATTCACGATGAAGATGGAAATCCTTCTAGAACCAACATCATACAAGCTCTTGGTGGGTGACATGTGAGATCTTGCAAAAGATCAAGCTTGTGACAACTGGATAGAAACGATGGGGCGATTCATTCTTGAATCTACCTTGGTCCAGGAAATGAATTGATGGATACCTTTGAAAAACCGGTCGTTGTGCTCAAAAATACTTTTCTTTAGCACGTCGACTATGTATTATGTTTTCAAAATTAAAAGGGTATTTATGATTGATAATTGATTTTCCATAAAACCTTCGTTGTATTGCAAAACCCTTTATATTAAATACACGAGTGTTTTCAAACCACTTTTCATCAATCAGTGAATCTCAATTCGCTGGTTCACTCACTTCGTGTTGTCTTCTTTGAGACGTTACGGTTTGAGAACAGCTAGAGCAGCTGCGAAACCCTGTCAAGGAGATTCTTCGAAATTATACCTGATCACAGTGATACTTGTACTCGATCAACGGGGAACCTTGGGCCGTGTACCTCAATTCAACGAAAGTGGTCAAAGACACTTTCGTGTGTTTTATTGCTAACCGTTGTTTGCGGTACATTTGGACGGTTGCGTGATCGATATTGAGAAGTTAATTCATAGCCGCATGCTCACAAAGATCCACACTTAATTAAAAAAATCATGACAAGTGCTAATATACATAACCTGGCTCTGATAGATGCAAATATCATGAACCAAGAAAGCTTCCGCTACTATGATAAAAAGATGTCATGATCCAGAAAGTGTGAGCATGTCGGTCCGAAAGTCACAACTTCACATTATGGCAACACAATAAAGGGTGATCCGAGATTTATCAGTGGTGATGATCTCGATGAAAGCTTGAAGATCATCATGATGTGGATCAGTTCAAAGACCTCCACTGAAAGTACAAAACTATGCGGACTATGAAGAGTCACTGCTAAAGCACAAAGATTACAGAAGTGAAGAATTGAAGTCTACGAGCTTGGAACTAAAGACAAAGAAAGAATGCTAGGATGCAAAATGTATTTCATGGGGTGACCTCCCTTAGGGGGATATTGTTAGGATTCATAAAATCCATAGTGAAGAGTCGGTCACCCCAACTATTATCTAGCATAAGTTAGCTCGTAGACATATCGTTATTTACGTGTTTATTAGTGTAGTTTAGTTTAGAGTAACACCGTGGAGGAAGGACGGGTCTTTACCCACTGTATGCACGATCCACAAATCCGAGGAGGACGTATTTCTGTTAACTATAAATTCCCCTTCCATCCTTGGAAGGGGTGGCACTCTCAATCTAACCTTTCCTTTTTGTTGAACTTTCTCTCTCTAGTTTCATCCTCTCCTCTCTTCATCTCTCTAAAACCATGGCATACTTGTATCATCACCATCCAAGACCACCCGAATCATCATAACACAATATATGTAAGATCCTACAACATTCATGTCTCTCATCATGACCCAAGGATTATTCCCAATCAGCCTCTTATAGATGGCTAAATCTTTCCATAATTCTTTCCTTTCTGATCCACTGTTAGCAGCATATATAAACACACAATAAAGAACCATGTTACCAATCACATCTTGAATTTTGAAAAGAATTGATTGACTAGCCATATGCACCACATTCAAACTTACTTCCTCATTGTTCCACCTAACCATAATCCTGCACCCTTTATCACAATACCTCATATTGGAGATCCAATCCAAGTTACCGAAAATGCTATCTCCAACTTTTTGCAGATTCTTGCTTCTAATATGGGTTTCTAAAACATCACACACATGTAATTTTTCATCACTAATGAACTTTCTGATTTCTTTTTGCTTATCAGAGGTACTCAGTCCTCTAATATTCCATGCTCCAATTTTGCAATCCATTTAAACAGATGTTTTTCCTCCTCCCCCAAGAACACTTTATCCATACCCTTCAAAACATTCCTATTGATACTTTTAGCCATACCTGAATCATCACAAAATACATCATCCTCTTCTTGGACACAACATTCCTTCGCTATGCTTTTTTCCTTACCTTTATTTCCCAATAGCTCCTTTGTTTTGTTGAAATAAGCAATCATATCCCCATTTGAACTCTTTAAAACTTCTTTAGAAGGATCTTTCTTTTGACGTACATACTCATCCACAATCTCTTTGCATCTCATGTCATTCAATCTGTTAATACAAATAAGCTGTAAAAACGTTTATTTATATTTTACGATCTTCTAATGTTTTGTCGATAACAAACGTAAAATCATTTTAACGAAACAAATAAAATACGTAAATAGCTTGAGCCAATAGTTTTCTAACACTCTTACGTTTTCACATAAAACACTAAAACAAGTATAAGTGATTTTATGATTTAGTAATACATATGTACAACAACTAGTGTTTACATATTGGGCAAATATATACATAACTAGCATGTATTATAAATGGGTAAAAACTACAACCCATGGAGCATATCCATAACCCATGGTATTGACCCATACCTATTTGACTAGATGCATTGGATCTATTAGATACATTGTATCTAATGAAACACCCATGGATCCCTAGCTTTACACTAGACGGATCCCTCGAGGGAGGGATCCATGGGATCCGCGGAACAGTAGACATTTTCTCTCTATAAATAGTGAGCCATTTCTTCATTGTTTCTCACCCCTTTCTCACATACTTTCGCTTTGAGTTAAAAACTCTCTAACCCTAGATCCAAGTGATCTATGTATGTAGTTTTGTTTTTCTGTGATCCTCTAGGTTCCTCTTAAAGGCGAGATCACCACCTTTGAAGTCAAGCAAGCTCAAGTCCATGAGTTGCCATGCTTCCTCATCATCAAGACTATTGAAGTTATCTTGTTGATGGTTATTTTCTTTCTCCTAAGAAGTGTAGTGTTGAAGACATTTGTGAAAGATGTCTCAAGTGTCAAGACGAAGACATTAGTAAAGGGTGTCAATCGTTTGTATTGTAAGCACTTGTGAAGGGTGCTTAGAAGTCAAGACTAGAGGCATTAATGAAGGGTGCCTAGAAGTCAAGACACAAGACATTAGTGAAGGGTGTCTTGAAGATAGAGTCGAAGGCATTAGTGAAAGGTGCCTAAGATGTACATTCGATATGATGTGATTCGATGTACAAGATAGATTAGTATTGGGTCAAAGGATATTGTTATCCTTGTTGATACTATTATAAGGAGTAGATCTCCTTTGGGGTTAGGTGATCGGTGTAGTGTTGGGTATTAGTTCCTCCATTGTAATGGAACTCGGTATCAAGCCTAGTACTGGATAAAGGGTAGGCGACGTTGTGATAGGATTGGTTCTCCTTGGTGAAAAGGACCCGGTATCTAGCCTTGTACCGGATAAAATGTAGGCAACGTTGTGAAGGTTTCTCCACCATAAGGAGTCGGTGTTGTGTAGTGATTACGAACTCTCGAGTAGGTGACTCGGGGAGTGGAGTAGGGCAAGGAAGGTGTCCTTGTAGCCGAACCACTATAAATACTCGCGTTGTGGTTTTGTGCTTCTTACTCTTTATCTTTTCATTACATATTTATATTTCTATATGTTTGTTTATCAACATCCAACAGACAACTAAATAGATTGACATAAGTCGATCTAAATAGATTAAAACGAGTTTTAATTGGTAAAACTATTCAACCCCCCCATCTAGTTTTCCATAATTGGTATCAGAGCTTCGTTAGCAAGTTTCTTAAAGTATATTGTACTTTAAAAACTTGATACGATCCGTGGTTAATTGAAAACTACAAAGAAGGTTTTTCATAAAAACAATCACCATGTCTTTTAAAACTCTTTGTTTGGATGTTGATTAGATGACAACATTTTTCTTATTATTTATTCTTCATTTAATTGCACTAATCCTCTTTGTCATGTTTCTTAGATAAAGCTCATACCTACCAAGCCATAGGAATCGCTTGGTAACAAGAATACCTTCCCTAAGAAGGTATCTTAAACACAAAGGAGCCGAAATTGTCTGCTGACATTTGTTGTGTCATTTGTAAAGACATTCCTAAGTGCATTAGAGGTATGACTTTCTACTTATCTCTAAATGATATTAGCTTGATAAATAAGTATGCTTACATAGGTATTTATATGATTATCTTTTGTGCATATACATGTAGCTTCATTAGGAAGCCTTTCTCACATACGTGTTACCTTTTCGTCTAAAGTCATGGTTTATAAAATTTGTGTTTTATTTCATTTAATCCAAAAATCATATCCTTCTAATAATAAAACAAAACACAAATCTCAAAAATTCCTCCTTCCTCATAAAAATTCCTCCATCATCCACTCTATCAAATCCACTTTTTCAAATCTTCCACTTTCAAAAATTACCTCTCATTCAAAAATTCATCTTCCTCTTCATCTCATCTCATCTCAAACTAAAACCAAGAAGGTTCGTCATCAACATGGTTTACATCGCCCTCGTGCTCATCGCCTTAACGCTCATCGCTCTTGTGTTCCCTACGATGAAGTTCTCATACGGAGACATATACTTTTTGTTGTTAATCTACATTGGGGTTATATACCCAATCCTTTGTATCATTCTTAGCATTGAAATGAAATATTACTAATATTCTAGTTTACCTAGTTTATTATCTTAATGTGTTTGTCATTTCCTTTGATTTATATCTTTCGTATCTTTTCGTAATGCATTAGAAATCATTAATGCATGCTAAAAGAAAATGTAGGCTAATACACATATCTTGGTATAAAACCATAAAAATTATGTTTTTATCAAAAATCTGTTTCTGTTACTACAGATCCACGGATCCCTGATAGAAGGGAACCGTGGGAACCGTCCTTCTGGTTAACAGATTTTCAATGCAAAATAAAACCACTTTCTTCCTAAAAGAAATACTCTACTAGAATGTCAAACATTAAGTGAGTTAAATGTCATTGTTAATAAACATCTTGTAAAAAAGTTAGGTAATCATTGTCTTACCCGTAATACGTCACATCCTATTAACTTCTCTTTCCTATAGGTTTCGCTATGTCGCATGAATATGAGTTTGATTTTTCACTCACTAGCGTCTACACTCCTAACATCTCCCTTGAGCCCAACACACCTGGCAATCATGTCCGTGGGTTCAATAATCTCGAAACCCGTCACTTTCACGAAGGACGTATTGTCGACACCCCTCTACAATTCGAAGAAGGTATCAATACTTCCTTCCGAGCCATAAGACTAGAATGTCTTCTCGAAATTAACGAGAAAATATGTCCAAGGTTTGTATTGGAATTCTTCCGTCAAGTTGAACTCGTTCGTAATGAGGATCGCTCTCTATCTCTTTGGTTTTCGATCAAAAACCAAAAGTTTGTTTTAACCCTTGGGAAATTTGCTCACATCCTCCGGATTCCAAATCATGGACAAGGTGCCTTCACTGAAGATTGGTCTCTTGATTCTCTTTTCAACTTTCGTGAAGAAAATAGCCCATATTGTTCACACATACCTTCCCCGGAAGACTTGAATCGCATAATATGCAAACCCCATTACTCCGATCCAAACATTATCCATACACGGGATATCCGAGAAGAGTACAAGCCTCTTGCACTCATCCTACGTGAAAATATTTGGAGCCTTAGGGGGAATCGAGAAATCCTTCCCGCTTGTTGTGCTCACATAATGTATTGTTTGCTAACACAACAACCATACAATCTCGCCTACTTCTTCGCAAGGCGAATTGCAAATCTTCAAGGCTCCAAGAATAAACTAATCCCTTATGGAATGTTCCTGATGCGCCTTTATCATAACATCATGTACTTTCATCCTTAATTTCAAAGTCCGTTGTACATACTTGTGAACAAGATGATGGAACCTCTAAACGCATCTCTCATGAAGACTTTCTTCATTCCTGAATCGGCAAACACTCATCAACCATTTAATGATCCATCTAGCGAAAACGCTCAAGGAACTTAGCCTTTTTTTCTAAATAGGGTTAATCCTTAGTATCCATGCTTTATCAATGTAATCCAATTTCTTTCATGAAATAAAACATCTTACATTTGATATCTTAGTGTTAGAACCTCCTAGAAAAAACTAACTTTGAAATACGATGCATTGTCAAAATCCTTGCATACCTTTTGTAAAGGTTCTGCTTAGCAGAGAGACGGATCCCAAAGTTTGTGCTAGACGGATCCCTACTCCGTGGGATCCGACAAACAGAAAATGCAATTGCAATCATTGTATTTCAAACATGTCTTAAGACTACTTCATACTAAGTTAGACGTAGTGTCTTAAGGGAAATTGAGTCATTATCAAAGTTGAGTAGAATTTCCGTACTCACACATAACGCATTTAGATCACACTAGAAACACCCGTAGATCTATCGTCTCACCAAAACTCATTACTCTTCCGCTCTTATGCTCATACATGATCCCTCACTTGTTAAAACATCTAGCTTTGGAAATCTTTAGAAATTGATTATAATCATCCTTACCTCAAAATTTGGTCGAAATTGATCAAATTCTAGTTTTTCCATCTTAAGCTTTTAGGATATCCTCCAAGACATTATTCTAAGTCACTATCTGATCTCTAGGATCATTTAGCTCCATTTGACACTCTCAAATCTTTAGTGTCATCTTTTTTCACCCATTGGTACTCTTAAAAGTTCCAACCTCTTCC
Source organism: Chrysanthemum makinoi (assembly GCA_910596185.1). NCBI lineage: Eukaryota > Viridiplantae > Streptophyta > Magnoliopsida > Asterales > Asteraceae > Chrysanthemum > Chrysanthemum makinoi. The sequence goes on from OU343218.1 coordinate 231,309,038, forward strand.
ATAAAAGGCAATCATTAGCTACATCACTCATTATCCTTAAGTATTTAAGTACCTCTTCATTTAAGACACTTAGATGGACTAAAACACTCAAGAAGAAATAGGCATTAGAACTTATAAACATCATTGCTATCTTTTCCTAGCTACTGAGAGACGGATCCCTAGGATTAGCCTAGGCGGATCCCTCATTGGAGGGAACTGTGGGATCCGTATGACAGACTCATGCCAACTCTAGCTAAAACAATCATTTCAAGCTCATCTTGCTAACTTAAACACTCCATCTCATCTTAAATAAGTTCCTAGATCAGTACAACTCTGAAGTTGACTCTTGTGCATGTTAATCATCACATTCCAATGAATATTAATGGCTTAAGTCTTGAATGCACTTGCCAAATCCCTTGCTTTATAAATCACATTGTTAGGACCCCTAAGTCATCATCTTCATCCTCATTTTCAGCACTTAGAAATCTTTACAAACCTCTTGAAATCATCTCATCATGAGGAAAGTTCCAAGTGGTAACTCATCCACCAAAGAACCACCCAAGAAAATTGCTCGTGTTGTACACGAAATCTCTTCAACCGAATCATCTCTGGTCAAGTCCACAAATGCAAGGATTTCTCCTCCACCAATCAAACCAATCCCTAAAAGGATAGTTCCCACAAAACTACCTATGCCAAACACCACCATACCTCCTAAACCAAACCATCCCATTTCCACTAAACAATCACCATTGGTGCCTAGAGCTATTCCATTCACAACTCCACTCTCATCACCACACCTCTACAATCTAGAGGATTTGCCTCCTAGGCCGCCTCATCCTCCTCCACCGGCAACATTCTCCTCATTAGGAGGAATAATGGTACAAAATCAAGGTGTTGAGTCAACACTAGCTCCGACTTCCTTTTCGCCGTCACTATCATATAATCCCATTTGGATTATGAGAAATTATCAAAGTCAACCACCCGACCATATGGAAGTTGACACTTCTCTACCATCATTCTTGGTCGAGCCATCTTCAAATGCGCCTCCACCAATCCCTCCGTCGTTTGAGGCTTCACTTGATCCTTCGCATCAAGAAATTTCTTCTCTTCCACCACCACTACCTAGCCATGACAAAGATTGTTATCATTGTCAACATGTTGAAAGTTTGATACATGAAGTACGGGAAGATCAACGTTTCATGTTCTATCACCTCCTCGAACGTTTCGACGAGATTAAACCTAAACAAACTTGAGCTAGAGGATTTTAGTGGTGTCCTAGTATCAAGCGTTACTTAGATAAGTCTAGTAATTCCAAGTCATGTATCGTTCATTTTATTAGTTTTTAGAGTCATGTATATCATACCTCTAGTTTTATTAAATGAAATTACATGATACTTGCTATATTTCTGAGTATATGATTGTGTTGTATAATACATATCTCACTTTGATGTTAACATTATTTGTTATATCACCATTCTGAATTTAGTCATCGACGGATCCCCTCGATATTTGCCTAGACGAATCCCCCAAAGGAGGGAACCGTGGGATCCGTGCAACAGAAAACTATTTTTCTACTAACTTGAGTCATATTTGCAGGAAATTATGCATTGTACTTGTTTTCTAACCTTTGTTTTGTAGTTATTCAATTTACACATGAAGACTTTGACACCCTAAAGCTAGGGGGAGCTTTGTGTCAAAGCAATACATTGCAAAATCACTTGCAATATTAGGATTACATTTAATGACGTCCCTTTGCAAAGTTGCAATCATCAAGGGGGAGCTTATTCGTCACATAGACGAAATCTTTTGCAAACATAGTTGCAAATGAACTAACTTAGTATTATTTTTCTTGACGCCCTCACATAGGGATAGACTCGTCAAGGGGGAGTTAAGACGAGATCTTTTCCCGTTACTTGCTCTTTATATTATTTTTCTTTTCTTTTTCTCACATGTTTTTCTTGCAACAATGTGTTAGTTTATTTTCGAAGCTCTTTTTGTTTCGACAAAAAGGGGGGAGAAGAAAGTAAAAACTACAAATTCAAACTTTTACGAATTTTAGCTTTTCCTTAAAATAATTTTATGTTTTGTCATCAACAAAAAGGGAGAGATTGTTAATACAAATAAGCCGTAAAAACGTTTGTCTATATTTTACGATCTTCTAATGTTTTGTCGATAACAAACGTAAAATCATTTTAACGAAACAAATAAAATAACGTAAATAGCTTGAGCCAATAGTTTTCTAACACACTTACGTTTTCACATAAAACACTAAAACAAGTATAAGTGATTTTATGATTTAGTAATGCATATGTACAACAACTAGTGTTTACATATTGGGCAAATATATACATAACTAGCATGTATTATAAATGGGTAAAAACTACAACCCATGGAGCATATCCATAACCCATGGTATTGACCCATACCCATTTGACTAGATGCATTTCATCTATTCGATACATTATATCTAATGAAAGACCCATGGATCAACCCATAACCCATGACCCATGACCCAAAACCAAAATACCCATGGGCAAAGAGGAGCGTCCCACGGATCCCTAGCTTTACACTAGACGGATCCCTTGAGGGAGGGATCCGCGGGATCCGTGGAACAGTAGACATTTTCTATCTATAAATAGTGAGCCATTTCTTCATTGTTTCTCACCCCTTTCTCACATACTTTCTCTTTGAGTTAAAAACTCTCTAACCCTAGATCCAAGTGATCTATGTATATAGTTTTGTTTTTGTGTGCTCCTCTAGGCTCCTCTTAAAGGCGAGATCACCACCTTTCAAGTCTAGCAAGCTCAAGTCCATGAGTTGCCATGCTTCCTCATCATCAAGACTACTGAAGTTATCTTGTTGATGGTTCTTTTCTTTCTCCTAAGAAGTGTAGTGTTGAAGACATTTGTAAAAGATGTCTCAAGTGTCAAGACGAAGACATTAGTGAAGGGTTTCGATCGTTTGTATTGTAAGCACTTGTGAAGGGTGCTTAGAAGTCAAGACTAGAGGCATTAGTGAAGGGTTCCAAGAAGTCAAGACACAAGACATTAGTGAAGGGTGTCTTGAAGATAGAGTCAAAGGCATTAGTGAAAGGTGCCTAAGATGTACATTCGATATGGTGTGATTCGATGTACAAGATAGATTAGTATTGGGTCAAAGGATATTGTTATCCTTGTTGATACTATTATAAGGAGTAGATCTCCTTTGGGGTTTGGTGATCGGTGTAGTGTTGGGTAGTAGTTCCTCCATTGTAATGGAACTCGGTATCTAGCCTAGTACCGGATAAAGGGTAGGCGACGTTGTGATAGGATTGGTTCTCCTTGGTGAAAAGGACCCGATATCTAGCCTTGTACCGGATAAAGTGTAGGAGACATTGTGAAGGTTTCTCCACCATAAGGAGTCGGTGTTTTGTAGTGATTACGAACTCTCGAGTAGGTGACTCGGGGAGTGGAGTAGGGCAAGGAAGGTGTCCTTGTAGCCGAACCACTATAAATACTCGCGTTTTGGTTTTGTGCTTCTTACTCTTTATCTTTTCATTACATATTTATATTTCTATATGTTTGTTTATCAACATCCAACACACAACTAAATAGATTGATATAGGTCGATCTAAATAGATTAAAACGAGTTTTAATTCGTTTTAATTGGTAAAACTATTCCCCCCCTTCTAGTTTCCACACAATTCATCAGACTCATTTACATCATATTCCCCTAATACATGGTATTTGTTAGAGGTTTTCTTCTCGGCATCCAAAATTACATTGTTTACAGTCCATGCTTTCTTATGGGAATTAGACAATTTGATATTGTTTTCAAAAATTCTCACCATTCTTATTGTTGCCATTATTCCTCTTCTGGAGTCCACTCTCCTCTACAATCTTTTCTTTTTCCCTTGGTTGATATTCAAATCTTGTAATAGGTTTGGTTCTATTATCCTTGTTTTGCTTTCCATTTTTGTGAGGGTGATAGTTCTGTTTAAACCCATCACTCTGCTTACTACCTCCATTATCTTCTTTCCTATTATGATTAACCTTGAAAAAACCTTCATCACTCTCATCCAAAGTCTTATTTGCTTGCTTTTTATCCTTACTCTCATTGTGCACTTATTTTTCATCAACAGTATCCTTATCAACCCTCATCCTAGACATTGTAGTACTATGCCCAAAAACACAACATTCATTACACATAGGAGGCTTCCAGTCATACATCAACTTTACAAACTTCCTACACACCTCTTCTTTTTTTGCATTCCTATACACTACTTCTATCACATCAGGCAATTCCTTGTCTGCAGAAACTTCCACCAAGACTCCAGCATATCCAATTCTACCTACTCCCACTTTGCACATAGATGCTGTCACAACATCCATAATCAATGGTTTCCCAACTCTGCTAGCTAAAGCACTCAACCCCAATGTGACCAGGCCTCCAATGGAACATTCCACACTTTAACTCATATTGGAAGTGTTTTAGGTTCAGTTTTGTCCAAACACATGTTAATGTCCCATTTTTGGACAACAAAGGGTTTGTTATCCATCATCCAAGGTCCATTATTGATTATGTAGCTTATTTTATTATCATTATGAAATTTCATGTAAAAGATGCCGTTACAATAGTCAATAATGTCCTTGAATCCATATCTATTCCACATTTTCCTAAGGTTGAATCTAAGAACATAAATGGGCATGTTACAACCTATAAAATACCCACACACGGTTTTGTCCCATTTCAAACTACCCTTAGTAACCATAGGCTCATCAAATATAACAAACTCATTTCCATATTCATCAATTTTAGTGGGGATAGTAACAAGCTTTTTATCAAAGAGATTTTGACTAGCAACTTTAGCATAAGAATTACCCATCCCATTACTAGCAGTTTTATCATTAGTTGGAGGATTATTACTAGTCACATGGTATACCTGACCTGTTGCTTCCTTAGAAACTCTCACCTGCTCATCATTGTCTCCACCATTAATGCCTTTACTTTCCCCATCAAAAGCTTCTGTAACTGGTTGAGAGTTCTCAGCCCCATTACCAGTATTGCCATTCAAGCACTCATCAAAAACACTAGATTCCTCCTCAGTTGTCCCAGAAAAAGCTATACCATTATCATTACCGTACTCAAGCATTCCCTCACCTTCCCCCTTATTTTCACTTCCAATCATCTTATTACCTACCTCAGCATCACTTTTCATAACAGATTCAACACTTTCCCCTAAATTTTCACTACAAACCCTAACTTCAGGACTACTTTCTCCCATTACAGTTTCTTTTACATCTTCCTTCTTATTATTCAAATCACACATTGTATCCTTGAACTTATCATGTATACGAGTCCTTCTCTTTGAAAATTTTCCTTTAATAGACATCTTGATATGAAACAATCAATCAGTCACAATTGGGACAAACACAATTGACTAATATAATCAGAGAGAATCAAGGATTATACTTCGTGAAGAAAAAATTAAATCCAATTTTGGAGCCAAAACAAACTAACTGGGTTTAACAAAACTGGATAAAAATTGGGGAAAATAGTACTAATAGATGCGGAATTGAAAAATGAATCGAATACACCAATTAGATTTTGGAAATACCTATTGATTTCAGTGTAATTGAAGATTTAGAATGTTTTTTAATTGTGAAATTTGGAAGGAAAAGCGGTTTGAGGAGAGAGAAAGGAGAGAAAGTTTTTAAATGAACATTTTTATATCCAACTGAAGTACGTATTTTAATTTATTACATTTTTTTACAATAAATGTACGGATGTCAAGAATTTCATGTCGCATATTTCAACTCTTTTACCTTTTGCTCCAAAATAAATACAGAAAGAGATAAAAGCTTGAAGTTCACAAAATGTTCTAAAATAAGATTTTATATTTCAACAAATAAGTGTGAGTTCGAATTTTGAGTTTATAAATGTAAAAAAAAGAAAAAGAAAAAAAAACTACACAATATTTCAAATAGGTTTAACAGTCAACACTCGAAATACAAAAACTGAATACTAAAATGACATTCTTATATGTGTGATGCAATTTTATAAATTTAATGTGTAATATTTTTATATAAAGTTTAGCATCCATTTTATATAAAGAATTAATATATCAAATAATTTGGATTATACAGATTAATTATCAAACACCCAACGACAAGTTAAACGAATCTGGAGTCTACAATTTTGTTATACACGACCCACTAACAAAACTACCCTAACTTCACAATATTTATAACACTCATTTGCTTAAACCTAAACTAATGCCACTTGTCATAAACAAATGCCTACCACACTTTCCTTAGCAGCCACCCACTTTTCTTTACTCACTTATGCAGCCACATAATGTAACACTCCCAACTTCGTGATACGCAACGGAATTCAAACTGGGTGTTACTTCATGGCACAACAGTTATAATGATAGAAAACAAACTCTAATTGAGTCTTTCTAAATTATTTATCATTCGAATTATATAAATATCTTAGTTTACAAAATGAGGTCCCAGTGTTTCACGGTTTACAAATAAGTTTTCGAATGATAAAAAATTTATAGCCATCTTGAGTACTCGTGCCCTTCCTTTCCATCCTTGCCAGCCTCGTGAATCTGTGAACCTGAGATAAACATGCTAAAAGTTTCAACACAAAGGTTGGTGAGTTCATAGAGTTTGTAGATATAACCTTGTAAAAATCATCTTGACAAGTATATGTATGTAGATAATGCAGTTTAAAGTATAAGTACAATTCATGTACTTATGTCCGTATATACGGCTACCTCAAATATGTAATACTTGGGTCCGCTTTGATGCTTTATACGGATGCCTCAAGTATATGATACTTGGGTCCGCTCGAGTTTGGCACGGCTGCCTCAAGTATGTGATACTTGAGCCCGCTTCAGCTTGGTACGGCTGCCTCAAGTATGTGATACTTGAGCCCGCTTTTGTTTGATATGGCTGCCTCAAGTATATGACACTTGAGCCTGCTTTAGTTTGATACGGCTGTCTTAAGTATTTGATACTTGAGCCTGCTTTTCTTTGATACGGCTGCCTCAAGTATGTGATACTTGAGCCCGCTTTAGTTTGGTATAATTATGTATGCACATAATCATATAAATGCGATTCACGTATGGCAATACTGTTACTTAGCATAAATAAACATTCAGTTCAGATAAACATATAGTTGCAAATAATCGTGATAGTTGATAAAAGTAGTTGAGCATGTATCTCCCCCAAAGAGTTTATAAAACAGTTGAATGATAGAAAATGGGGCTATGAAACTCACCGTGAGTTTGATGATGATTAGTACTCTAACGAATATGATGGATAAGCCGGGAAACCTCTATGTGCAAACCTAAAATAGGATGTTGCGACTTAAGTTTGGAATAATGTCCAAGAAAACATAAACGAGCCTATATGTGTCCTTATATTGATCATGATGTAGTCTTTGATAGTTTGTTGCTTATAGTAACAGTTTAGTTTGTGAAAACGTATATAGTTTATAGATACCGCACTACCGTTCGGGCCATCACAGTCCAGAGGTCATATAGTGAACGTACGAGAAGCCAGGACACGTTAAATTGTTAATCCAACAAACTTGTCAGTATGAACACCCCTGAGAGGCCCTTTATGTGAAGTTCCCTACTGTTGTCGTACTTAGTAGGTAAAACATGTTTGCTTGTTTGATTTTATATCATAAGTGTCAAAATGTTCATATGGTTTGCAAAACACAAGTTACAAGGTTGTTTGGTTATGATTAGGAAATCATAATGGTTATCACAAGTATCGTCATAATTTATGTCATAAGTGTTTAAAGAAAAGTTTACAAATTTCTAAATTGTAAAGTTGGTTATTACAAGTATAGTTTCACATGTGAAAGCATTATCCTGAAGGTTGATTAAGCTTAGGAAAACTAATTTGAATGAAGTTTGTTAAGTTAGTATGTAATTAGCCTTGATAACAACATGGTTTCTCTTTAACTTGTGGAAAACCAAACTTTGACCCTAAAAACTGATTTACAATTTGAGGCAGAAACATGCTATCGTTTGGTATTTTCAGGCCGGGTTTCCTTAAAGTAGATGTAAAACATCATTCCGGACAACTTTCGTGCTTTAACGTTTTGATGAAATGGATCAGAAGGGCCTCAAAAAAATCTAAATTCTGATCAGTAGGTTATTTGGCAGATTTGCCGTAAAGTTTAGCTAATTTCTTTTGATCATATCTTTTGACTCGTGTGTCCGTTTTGGGTGATTCAAATTGCTACGTTTTCATTTTAATATTATCTACAACAATATGAAAAGTATAAAATCTATATGTGGTTGATTTTGTGTAAAATTTGTACATAAGTTTATCATTTAAACACTTATTAACCCAAGTTTAACATATAAGTTCTCATAACTTGCTTTAAAGATTTTTGTACATCATGATCCAACATATGAGTATATATAGCATAGATTTAAGAATATGAAACATGTAAATGATGTAAAGCAAGAGTGGTGGTTAGGTATTCTTACAACTTTTGTCCTTATACAAGGGAAACTAAGAACTAAGACAAGATCTAAACCCTTCAATCGAAAACCCTAGCTTCCAATCTTTCAACATAATTCTTGCTAACCCTTGATAACCTTGATCTAAACCTTGTGAAAACCTTCTTAGCTCAGCCCTAGTACCCTTGTGTAGCTCCTAATTCAACCATGGAATGATGAATTAAACACTTGATTCATGTAGGGAACATCAAAGGCTATAACAATGAAGTGTTACTTGAAGCATGAAGATCAAAGAATCATGGTGATGGGATTATGTGTTGGTTCGTTTATGATGGAGAAACAAGGAATAATATATGAAGTTTCTTAGTCACTTGAATGAGTGTATATAGGCTAGATAATCAAAGGAGGTTACATGAAGACTTAAGGAAGAAGATTTAGTTACTTAGCTAGGTATACATACACATGTATGCATCTAAATGATAAGACCTTGAGATTAAGCCACATATAAGGTTATTCCCCCTTAAAGTCGGCCAAGTAGAGATAAGATGATTAGATGGATAAAACTTGGTATTATCTTGATTACGGAGTGGGTTTTGGTTCCGTTAAATGCCAACCGTAAGTTGTTAAGCCATAAAACGTAAAACCGGGTATCGTAAAAATATGAAACTTGTAGGAATGATTAAATTCATCATCATACTCCATAATAAAATATAAAATGAGTGGTAAGTTCAATCGGGTTGCTCAAACACTGTTTAAAGCTAGAAACGCGGGTCAAAAACGCATATTTGGCGTAAAACGCTGAACTGGAAAACATAAAATTCCAAAACTTGAGGAATTGTTGTAAAATAGTAGAAATACATATTTCTAATGTTTATAGTGTTTCACATATCGGGATGCCTGAATGACGTTTAAACCCTAAAGTAATTCTCAGATACGGTTTTATGAAATCGGTTCTGTATGGATTCAGCGTAGGTCGTCAGGACGACTTGTCTAGTTTCAATTATCTTGTCATGATAGTAAACTAAAATAAAAATTTACGGGATGAATAGTGAAAGTGAATAGTAACTTTTTGAAAACATGAAAAGTAACCTGAAAATGCGGGTTGTTACACATAACTCGTCCATTTATTCTTTCCTTATCAAACCGAATCAAACACTCACATTTTCTTGTTATCTTCTTCTTTCTTAAACCGAATAGCAAACCACCACAAAATACCCCACTTTTGTTCATTCTCAGACAAACCACACAAGGACAAGCGTCAAGATCATTTAAAAATATGTCACAGGTAGGTTATGATTAGGTTGTTTTGTTCTTTTTTTTTCGTTTAAATTGAGCAAAAATAACAGGTATAACAAATTTGTTATATTTCGTTCTTTTCTTTTTCGGATATTCAGAGAAGTGTAAGCTTCAATAAATCTACTATGGGTTTTGGTTCAAAATCTTTTCTGCTACAAGGTATTTGAATAAGATCTCAGGTAGGTGTTATTTGCTTGTTTTTTCATTTAAGATCGATGAATATGTCTCTTTTATATTTGTTTATAGGAAGAAATATGTGAGTATTTAAAAGATAATGTGAGATTGTGTTTTGTTTGTTTGTGGATACACAATCGGTCGAGAAGCCGATCGATGTGTGAAAATTGAACCGACCGACGACGACCAAAACATTGCAGTAAGGGGTGACCGAAAACGACTGAGTTGAACCTTTGGGTCGACTGACCCATTACGCCCATCCTGAGGGTAGAAAAAGATAAGTGAAATATCAGATATGTTGTGTGTGTTTTTTTATGTGTTTGGTCATCGATGTATAATAGTCTTATATATGTAGTAAGACAAGGCTCGGTTTTAATAAAATGTTACAAGCTTTTAATGGGTTATTACAAGTATAGCTGTTACAAGTGTGTGAATTTAAGATGGGCTATTACAAGCTTTAAAGGGGCTGTTATAAGACATAACTTTTATCTGTGTGCAAGCTGTTAGAAATTTCCATAACATGCAATTTAAAAGTCTGAATTTTAAGTCTTGCCATTTATGAAAATGTCCTAAATGCATTATAATTTAGTAGAGATATTCAATCAAGGTAATATGTAATGAAATAAAAATGTAGTTATTAACAGAGGAATTTGGGCTTATTAATCATGTCAAAACAATAAGTAATCCTACCAAAAAGGAATTCAATAGTTGTAGTTGCGACCACTTGGTAAATCTAAAGGGCCAAATTGGATATTTTTTGTAATGTGACAACGGAGTTATGGGTATTGAACCACAAGAAAGAATGGGTGTTACACTGTAACTTCAAAGACCACCATTTTCCCTATGGATACTTAAATGTTTTAGGCCGTCTAAACAAAGAAGGGGACATATTCATTAAGTGTACCCTATCCGATATAGGAAAATACTTGTTCTACTTTTACAGCCTTAGAATGCGTGTTTTACATGAAGCAGACTGCAAATGTTGTTGGCGGAGAAGATGAAACCAATATTGTTATGTTTCCTAGTAGCTTGTTTTCAATCCATGACGACTTCACAAATTACAATTTGATAAAGAAAACTTATTTGAGAAAACATGTCGTGGTGACTGGCACTAAAGGTTAGACAAGAGTTTTTGGCAAAGAGAAGTAGATTTTAACAAGTCGCTAGTGAGGATTATGTCTCGATCGATAAATTTAAATAATTGGTTAGTTTATCTTCTTGTTTCTTGACTGTTTGCGTCAATACACTCCATTCTGTTACAATCCAAATATACCTCTTTGTTTACATTCATCTCAATTTACATTTTGAGGTATACTTTTTATAAACAGTCAAAAATATATTGTTACAAAGGCAGCTAATGCTTTATAATTGTTTCTCTCATTCCAAAAGAACATAAAAGGCGATTACATTTATCACAATAAGACTAACTTTATTATAAAAGGTAGCACCACACAATCTGAAGTAACAGGTTAATACTAACCAAAGATAGTAAAAGTATTATCATGAATTGTTCTATTTAAAGCTAATTTACATCCAAACTTTAGCTTAACAATAGAATAGATCATTTTTTAATTCTCCGGAGCTTGTTCATCACATTGTTGTTGATCCGGTTTCACAATTTTTTTTGATGTTTCGAAAGAATGAACACATGATATAAATAGAATGAACATAGATTCTTATGATAGCATAACTTTTCTTGATATAATTATTTTCTTAAATGAGAACATCACCACACGGTATACTGAATGTATTTGGGTGAAAGTTTCCTTATACAAGTCTAAACAATTTTACGAGAAGAGGATCAAAAAGGCCGAGGAGCAACTTAAGAAGCAAACGGTGCTGAACCGAGGTATGCAGATGGACAACTTGATGTCTGACTGCTTGAGTGGCAAAGTCTAAGTGGCTAATCAATTGAATTTATGTGATCTGCATAAAATAGCAGATTCTTTCTTGATTTAATTCTTTTTTTGAACCAGAACAACAGCACAAGGTATTATGAGACTTAGTCGGCATAAGCCTCCCCAAGATTGTCAAGGACCAACCAAAGTTGATTTATATTGCCCTGTTATATAAACAGTTGGATAAATGTTAAATAAGGTTCCATACTAGTTAAGCTCCAAATCAGTTAACAAACAGCTAATAAGTGCATGAAGAAATAAGGTTACACATACACAATTAGTAATACGAAAAATTTAAGCACTCATAATTCACTTTTCAATCAAGCATGATACTATGATAATAATTCATAATCACAAGCATGCTAAATCTAGGGAGAATTACCCAAAGAATACCTTTGACCAAGACATGATCGTCCCGACTAGGGGTGAGCGTGGTTCTGGAACCGCACGGAACCGACTCGAAACCAAAAGAACCAAGAACCGAAATACTCATAATTTAGGAACCGAGAATCGGACCAAAGAACATGTTTCGATTCTGGTTCGGTTCTCGGGTCCGGTTCGGGTATTTCGGTTCTACCCGATTGGAATCATAAATTTTTAAAACTGCCCAAAATTCAATATTCTATATGTGTTTTCACTAATCTAAGTCTAAACCATATTGAACAATTAAATTCTAAACCAGAAAGCATTATAACTTGTGTTATATGAAATCTATAAAAGATAACCCCTCAATCCCATGAAAATCACAACTTTTGTTTATGTTGTATTTCAAATGTTGGGAAGTTTATTCTGTAACTACATGTTTATTGTTGATAAGGATTTAAAAGGTACACTTTCGAGGGGTCATTTAAGCCCTTAATCGACCACTTTTATATCCGTTCTTTGCTTAATTTCGTTCCTTTTCACTTTTTAGGTTTCTTGAAGGCAAAATGTTGGAATGACGCTTATTTGGACGAAAAGGCGTGAATATGTGATGAAAATGGCTAAAGTCAAGATCAAGACACTCAAGCTGCTGGAAGTGCACCCGACGGCGTCACAGACAAAGGGTGACGCCGTCCCTCTAATTGCGACGGCTCAGGAGTGAAATTGCTATTTTGTACCGACGGCAGGCTTTGAAGAGAAGGGCGTCACAAATCAGACGGCTTAGATCCAGATTCAAACGGCATCAGAAGTTAAAGCTGACGGCGTCACAACCACAACGCGGACGGTCCAAAAGTTGACTTGGCCAAGACGAAACCCTAATGGCGGCGATCTGACGGCGTCACAATTAAAGAGTGACGCCATCACAGTTGTAACTCTATATATAGAATTCGATTTTCAGACTTTTAAGGAGGTAGAATTATGGAGTAAAAACCTAAAACGATTTTGGTTTGTCTTGGGCAGTATCTTAGGGTTCTCATACCCTATTTTACATCAAGATAAGTAATCTACTTCATTGATTTCATTATGTCTTCGATTGTATGTGTGTATGCTTGCATGTTTACCATGTCTGGCTAATTTACTTGTGTGTTTGCCTAGATCCATGAAACCTAGTTATTAATTATTGATTGGTTGTCTCTTATCTTAATTGTAATTGGATTAGGATTGCAATAGGCCATCGTTGTGTTTTTAATGCTTGAGTAATCTTTGTGAACATTAGTTTATAATCGCCTAGAGTTATTATAGGCTAAAAATTGAAAGATAACCTTAGAGTTAGTTTATGAATCCTATAGATTTTGTAGGCAATAACCTTAAGGTATTTTCAAAGAGTTAGGGAGAAAAGCATACCCTACGACCTTAGAAGACACAACGCGTTAAAAATAAGGACGTGACAATTCAACCATCAACAACAGATAACTAGGGAGTAATAGTATCTAGGTAGACACATTTTTAATCATCATACGAGCATACATCAATTAGATATAGACTACCCCTTAGCTTAGATTAGATAATTAGATAAGTAGAGTAATTGGTAGAAGTACCACCCCCCAAATCCAATACCCCGAGATCGTACCTTTCAATTTTCTAAAAAAATATATATATATAAAAAAGATAAAAAATAATCTTCCTCAACCTCAACCTTAGCGTAGTAATTTCTCACTAGCATTCCTATTCCCCTAGAGAACGATATCAATCCCGAGGCTTACCCTAATACTACACTACAACGATTAGGTTCACTGCCTAGGTGCTTGAAAAATGTGCTCGAAGAAAAGGAAGTTTCCTTTGACCCCGAACGCGCATTGTACGCGTATCAAGTTTTTGGCGCCACTGCCGGGGAATAGAATAGCTAGTTAGATTTCTATCTCGTTTAGGTTCCCTTGCTTGACGGCATCAGACTCGCTACGGCCAAGGAGGAGCAGAAACATGTTATCTTATTTTCTCTCGTTTTCTGTGCTACTTATAAATTTTTGGAATTTCTCAGGTCTTAATTTACCAGAAAACCTGTAAACATCCATTCCACAAGCATTATATCATAGTTTAGTAGAGTCATATATAGTTTTACTGCCGATTTTACACGATGGTTTCGTCTGTTTTCTTAAAGTGTGCAGGTTTTATTTATCAAAAAGAAGAAACATAAGATTGGAAGGAGCTTTTCACGTATACATTCTTCTTGGAGAAGAATTTAACCACTACTTCACACGGATCCTACCGAGCTAATCAGGAGAGTATTAGTTTCTTTATTTTTTAATTACCTTCCATTATCATAACTTTGATACTTTCGGGGAACATTGGGGACAATGTTCAGTTTAAGTGTAGGGAGGGAGAATAAAACGGGAACTTTAAAACTATGATTATCCTTGATTATTTGTCTTGTCTAATTTCATTTGTGTAATAAACCATGAGAAATATCGGTTAGGGTAACTTTGGCACCAAATTTAAAATGTTTCATGACATGTAGGAGTGGGCCATTAGTCTTAATAAAGCGTCTCATGGATAGGAAGTTATATGACTAGCACAAAACCCTTTACCACTCAAATTCCACCCCAAAAATGTGAGGTTCGCCCCTAGATTTGTAGGAATTAAAACATTCATCTTTAATGCTTCGAGAGTGTACCGGTAGTATAGTAGATTCTAGAACTTGTTTTGTGATGCATCCCGAGATCGCTAGTGAGACTACACTTGTGTATTTAGGAATAACTAAATGATAAGAGGCATTAGGATAAGCCTTGTTTGATACCCGTATTATAATTAATTCTTCCATATCACCCTTGCGATGTACTCATCTTTAGTACAGGATACCCCTAGTTAACCCCTCAGAGCCTATCCTTTTCGCTGTTCTCGTGATGTTTCGGTTTTCCGGAATATCAATGAAGAGCATTGTTTACAATCCACCCCCAAATGTACACCCAAATCGCCTTAGCCTACCTTGTATGTACTCACTTTTAGTGCATTATTGTTATCATACTAAATCCTTAGTTCAATTATCTAGTTACTTGCATAAGTTGCTAAGTCGAGTCATATCCTTTGTACACAGTTTTGGGACGATTGGGACTCATGGGTAAAGTTAAATTTTATGGAGTGACGTGAAAGAATGTTAAATTCAAATTCCCTTTATTTTATGTAATAATGTACTCCAAGTGTTTTGATCTTTTCAATTCGGGTCAAATTAGTGTTAGGTAGTGTTTGATAACAAATTAATGTGTCTTAATTGAAAAATAAGTTAGTTAATTAAGTCATCAAATGGATGTTTGTTTAGTGCTTGAAACTAACATGTGACCTTCTAGAAAAAGCCAGGGAGATGAGGGTCTACAAATTAAGTCCATCCCTTTTATCATAATTTTACATTTTTACCCTCCCATTTCTTAACTTAATTTCAAATAAAATGGTATAACAGTAATTTTTACTAATTCAGACACTTGATTCAGCACAGAAAACAAACAACCATTTATTCATCTACAAACAGACATCATATATCTAGACAGACACTTTAATTTAACAGGACTTAATAAAAAAACTAAAAAAACAGGCCCTTAGAGTAATAAAAACTCAATTGTAGGGACGTGTCTATAAATCCCTTATATTTTGATGTTATCATAGAGGATGGTAGAGTAAAAGTGTATGAGGAAAAAAAATCGAAAAAAAGAGTGTTGAAAAAAAAAAAAAAAACATACGGGCTACCATCCTACATCTATCTTTAAATTTATGTTTGTTTGTTTGTTTCAAAGTTATCTAGAGTTTAGAGTGTCGAGTCTTGGCTTAGCAACGCCATTCTTCTCATTCTTGTAACATAAAGATTTTTGACTTGCCACCACTAAATCGCCTATCCAACCAAACCCTTTGTTTCCCTACCGTAAGCCTAACATTACAACCCTTTAAAAGACCTCTTAGATAGTTTTTCTTAGGTGCTTACGCCAAAGCGGTGGAGGTTTGATCTAGTCTCAAGCCTATGGTAATCTATGTACTATGACCGGTTAATGAGTGTTTATCTTCTATTTCCATTTGATATATTTCATATACACCCGAGAGATGATAGAATCTAAACACCACTTGTGAGGTGCTAGTATATAATTTCCGTGCTTGTTATGACTATTGCGGGGCTTATACTTGTTTTGAATTATGTTAAATCATTACTTTATGCCCCCTAACTTATAAATTGATTAGCCAAAAGCACATTTGCATGAGGACAAGAAAATACCAAGTGTAGAGATATTTGATAAGGATTTAAAAGGTATACTTTTGAGGGGTCATTTAAGCCCTTAATCGACCACTTTTATATCCGCCCCCTTTTCACTTTTTAAGTCTCTTGAAGGCAAAATGCTGGAATGACGCTTATTTGGACGAAAAGGCGTGAATATGTGAAGAAAATGGCTAAAGTCAAGAGCAAGACACTCAAGCTGCTGGAAGTGCACCCGACGGCGTTACAGACAAAGGGCGACGTCGTTCCTCTAATTGCGATGGCTCAGGAGTGAAATTGCTATTTTGTACCTTACGGCGCCAGCTTTGAAGAGTAGGGCGTCACAACTCGTGACGGCCTAGATCCAGATTCAGACGGCATCAGAAGTTGAAGCTGACGACGTCACAACCACAACGTGACGCCGTCCCAAAGTTGACTTGGCCAAGACGAAATCCTAATGGCGGCGATCCGACGGCGTCACAATTAAAGAGTGACGCCGTCACAGTTGTAACTATATATATATAATTCGATTTTCAGACTTTTAAAGAGGTAGAATTGTGGAGTAAAAACCTAAAACGATTTTGGTTTGTCTTGGGCAGTATTTTAGGGTTCTCATACCCTATTTTACATTAAGATAAGTAATCTACTTCGTTGATTTCATTATGTCTTCGATTGTATGTGTGTATGCTTGCATGTTTACCATGTCCAACTAATTTACTTGTGTGTTTGCCTAGATCCATGAAACCTAGTTATTAATTATTGATTGGTTGTCTCTTATCTTAATTGTAATTGGCTTAGGATTGCAATAGGCCATCGTTGTGTTTTTAATGCTTGAGTAATCTTTGTTAACATTAGTTTATAATCGCCTAGAGTTATTGTAGGCTACAAATCCAAAGATAACATTAGAGTTAGTTTATGAATCTTAAAGATTTTGTAGGCAATAACCTTAAGGTATTCTCAAAGAGTTAGGGAGAAAAGCATACCCTACGACCCTTAGAAGACACAACGCGTTAAGAATAAGGACGTGACAATTCAGCCATCAATAAAAGATAACTAGGGAGTAAAGTATCTAGGTAGACACATTTTTAATCATCATACGAGCACACATCAGTTAGACATAGACAACCCTTTAGCTTAGATTAGATAATTAGATAAGTAGAGTAATTGGTAGAAATACCACCCCCCAAATCCAATACCCCGAGATCGTACCTTTCAATTTTTAAAATATATATATATATATAAAAGATAAAAAATAATCTTCTTCAACCTCAACCTTAGCGTAGTAATTTCTCACTAGCATTCCTATTCCCCTAGAGAACGATATCAATCCCGAGGCTTACCCTAATACTACACTACAACGATTTGGTTCACTGCCTAGGTGGTTGAAAATTTTGCTCGAAGAAAATGAAGTTTCCTTTGACCTCGAACGCGCGTTGTACGCATATCAATTGTTGTGATCATTAGGAATTATATCAAATTCACTTTGTGTTTGAGTTACTCTACTAAAACACTTATTTCGTTGGCTAAGTATACGTGAAAGGTATATGTCACCTTTCACGCACCCCTAATTTTAGGCCAAAAAATTACACATCTTTGCCATTTTGATGTCATTAGTTTATTTTTGGTTGAAAGGTAAAACTGATGGTAAGATCAAGATAAGATAGACAAAAATCAAATAATAACGGCTTGTTACAAAAAGCACCAGCACACTTTTTCATTTGTCTAGTTTTAACCATTGTATTTGTTGTGTACATCAAAGTCATTCAAAGATTGTTTTTTTGTCCTCTTTTGAGTCATTAATATATAGGTTTATGCCATGCTGAGTCGCTAAAATATGGCTACCCAAACGAGACACAAAGCCATCTTATAACTTGTTCGGTTCTTCGGTTTCCAACCGAACCGAACCGTGAACCGCAGTTTGAAATATCTAAGAACCGAGAACCGGACCGTGGTTCTAAAATGCGGTTCAGGTTAGGTCGATTCTCAGTTCCGGTGCGGTTCTCAGTCTATTTGCTCACCCCTAGTCCCGACGATACAATTTTTTTCCAAATAACTTGGAAAATGAATGTCTCACCAATTTCTTTAGAGACTTTCTGAGCCGAATATGTATAATATTTCCTGAAAAAGATTTATCTTTCTAGATGTTAATTGGAATACAAATATAAAGCTTGAACCGGAGATAAGTAGTGTACATAATTCTCAACTATTATGCTCAGGTAGCTACAACATCAACATATAAAGACTATGTAAAACACAAAGGTATAATGGTGTGAGATTGAGATAAATTATGAGTGGATTAGAAAAATGTGAGCGAGAAAGAATAAGTCAGTGAAAGACATTATATAGAGAAAATTTGGTTTTGTGACCATTACACAACGGTCATGGATTATATTAAGAAATTATGGTTTTATGATCGTTACAAAATGTCATACATTATATATAGAATTTTTGTTTTATGACCTTTAAAATAGGTTAAGCAAGATATCGAGATATCATGGATTTATGACCGTTACACAAGGTTATATAGTAAGAGAAAGAGAAATGATAGAGAGACCTAAACTTAGACCTAAAATCAAGTGGTATCATCCTAATGGCTACATACAGGGACCCACTTATATTACAACCCACCAGGATGATGCCACTTGATTTTAGGTCTAAGTTTAGGCCTAAATTTAGGTTTCTCTATCATTTCTCTAAGAGAAAGAGAAATGATAGAGAGACCTAAACTTAGACCTAAAATCAAGTGGTATCATCCTAATGGCTACAGACAGGAACCCACTTATATTACAACCCACCATGATGATGCCACTTGGTTTTAGGTCTAAGTTTAGGCCTAACTTTAGGTCTCTCTATCATTTCTCTAAGAGAAAGAGAAATGATAGAGAGACCTAAACTTAGGCCTAAACTTAGACCTAAAATCAAGTAGCATCATCCTGATGGCTTTATGGCCATTACACAACGGTCAGACATTATCTAAAGAAATTCTGGTTTTATTACCGTTACACAAGGGTCATTTTGTAGATTTTGTTTTATCAAATTTTAAACCTCTAGTAATGGAAAATAAATGGTGACTACGAACTTTTGATTTTTTTTAACCATTACACAACGACTATATGCCTTTATATATACTAGTTATAATACCCGTGCACGCATGGGGTTTTTTCTTAAGACTATTATTATGTATTATTATTAACATGCAATTGCATGTGCCAAAGTATTATTATTATTATTCAAATTACAAAGTCTCGATGTTTAACTTTGTCTAAATGTTTTTGAACTTATAAGTTGGGATGTTTTCGCATCATGATGAAAAGATTTAGGGTCCGTTTGGTTTATAAGTGGGGTTGGATTAGGATTTGGATTTGGTATAGGATTTGGATTTGGTGTAGGTTTATGAGAGAGAAATTATATTTAATTAAATATATTTTATAATAAATTTTAAATAAAAAAATTGTTCAATAATAATTATAAAAAAAAAGTGATAGAACATTGGTTGTAGGTCCCATGTATATAGAGTGAGAAAAGTATAAGGGCCCCACAAAAATTGCAAATCCGGGTAAATCTTACCAATATTATGAACTATCAATTTTTGATTCCTTGAATCATTCCACTACTAAAAAGAATAAACCAAACATTTGATTAATGTCTTTTCAACCCCAAACCCAATCCAAAGTAACATACCAAACGGGCCCTTATGTTGGAAAAAATATGTTTCTTTGTTTTCATTACATATCGATTTCATTCATATAATTTCCAAAAATTTAAAGACTGAGGTCAAAATGCATTTTGCTTCACCCTTGTGTCTGTAACACTTGATAGAATTAGAAAATATAAACGTCTTATTATGATTTGAGCTCATAAACATGACAATAGTCTTAAGCTATAAGCTATAAGAAAAAGTAAAAGAATAAAGCTTATGGATAATAAGAATCTAGCTTTTCTATGGGTAAGATTTGCAGGCCCTGCAAATTTGATTTCACGCTCACTCCAAGTTCAAATCAAAGTTATTCATAACTTTGAAAACTAAAAACAACGGAAAAGAAAAGTTTAAATCTGAATTATTAATAGCTACATCATGAATTACTGATTTGAATAAGAAATTGTGAGCACACTATGCTAATATGATTGATAAAAAAAATTTAAAGGCTATTATTGGCTTTATATCACTCAAACACTCACACGCCACACCGTGTAACCCCGAGTCCAATGGCCAGTTCCAATACCTCAACCAAACCGTGAAGTTGGCCTTGCTAAGTCACAATTCAGGATTTTGGGGGTTTGTTTTTCTAGACACTGTGAGCATATGTCAAACCCAAACCTGCTCATTTTCTCCTCAATATTTGCAAGTGAGAGTCAAAGAAGAGCTGTATATTGGCACTGTTTCAAACCCACTAGTATGCCGCTTTTGCTTACGTTAAGCGGCCCAACATTTTCCTCAAGTTGACCAAGCTTTAACTATAACTTGAAAAATTAAGGGAATTATTCTAAGCATTCTGGCCCATTCAAGCTTGTTATTTTCAAACTCCAGCTTGAATGCAGCAAGCCAGATCTCTTCAGAATCAACAATAGCTCGATACGCCCCCTAAAGAATATGTCTAGCGGCATGCACATACCTAGCCAATTACTTTTCTTTATTACCATTAGCCATAACACCTCAACCTGTGTTCTGTAACAGACAACTTTATGAAGTAGGACATCAAGTGAGCCCTGAGTGTTATAAGCCTTCTCAAGTTGGGCTTCTTTAATCCATATGCTCTTATAAGTTAGTATCTATAAATTGATCTAGCGGCTTCAACGGAGCACCGTTTCTTGTACTCCTATTCATCGGTCACCCAAGTGGCCTTACGATATGTGAAAAACCGTGATGTATAATGAGGAGGTTATGAGTGCATGAGGCGATCCATAACCAATTTGCCAGCTTCAGGAGCATCAGCAGTAATAGCCACCTTCACCGTCGGTTTTTTGCACCATTCGGTCTCTTCGTGAAACCTTACATAATAAGAACATATAAGAAGGTAAAAAAAATGTGTGCCCAAAATCATAAAAATGGTATTCTATGGGCTAATTTGTACAAGATTTGAGCGCATTTAGTCACCTTCTTTTTTTGAAATGGATGTGTATGACCCTTTCAAAAGTTAAATGGGCATTAATAGGCACATGTTTTCTCTCAATTAGAGAACATGACAATTGATTCTTTTATTTTTAAGAACTTAATATAATATATTTAGTTATTATAAATATAAATGAGGTGTTAGGTTGGTGATTTTTTTTGTTACTTTGGGTCTTTTGTAAAGCGTTTCATATAATATTAGTCCATTTGACCCATGCCTTTTTAAGCCCGTGCTTGTTCGGGCCCGAGCCGTTTGGACCCATGGCCCGATCCCGCCCAACCCGCCCATTTTGTCACCTCTTAAAACATGCATGATTTAACAACAGCACACGACATGGTCAAGTAAATAATTTACATTAAAAATTGGCAAGTGAAATTGTAATTTAGGAGTAACTAAAAGAAACACGGGAATAACTGTGCATAGGCTTTGAGTTATACTGAGGGTTAAGACTTAAGATTGTAATTTTCCGCTCAAATACAATACTTTTCAAATGGTTAGATTTTCATTTAGAACTAAATCAGCCTTTAAATAATATAAGCCTATAGTTCATTCAACAAAGTATCATAAAAATTAACGCATATTTCTGCACCAAATATGTACTAAAATCCTAATTTTAGCCTAATTCCACTGTTAAAAATAGTTTTCACATGACTTCTTTTATATAATCAAACATATATCATAACCTAACAACCGAAATAGCACAGATCGACATACTACCATCCACATAGTGTTCTAGAAATTAAGTCATGTACTATTCAATGAAAATGAAATATTAAGGAATTAAAATAAAATTATCTTTGCACCTTTTATGTTTGTTATAAAACAATGTTAGGCCCCTTGTGATGCCACTTGTTTGGACTCTAACAACACATTTGTGTATGTCATTAGTTAAGGATTAACAACTGCATGGAGTGTTGTTGGATTGTAAATGTACCATCACTACATCAGCTGATGAACTGAATGACTACTTTAATACAGAAGGTATCATTGTAAAAGCTAAATACACTAATTCGTTATCTTGAAATACATACCTTTCATGCTATATGCATCAAGATGATAGAAAAGTAATATTCTAGGATCTTGCACAAATAATTAGCAAACCATTCGGCTCTGCCATGATGCCACGCTCATGATCTGCAAACATATTAAAAACTATAAATTGTAGTGTGATGTAATGGTGTAACAAATTAGATCATCATATACAAAAAATAGTTTGTCCAACCAATTTTTTGTAGCCCAAATTGCTTTGAAAGTAGATCAATATAGAATTGGTATCTAACTATGATTGTAAAAATGTGAAGAGAGAACTGGCTCATAACTTTTGCAAGCTTAATTTACAACATCGTCAAGATTCGTAAAAAATTTGAATATGTTGTACGATACCAATGGTAGATTAGTTTATATTATCTTGGTGAAAATGTGAAAATGTGAAAATGTGAAATTGTACTATAAACAAACTTGTTTACATAATTAAATCAGATCACCTTTGAACATATTCCATATGGAACCGAATAAACCAAACTGTAAACATAAATTTGTACATTCCAATACTCCTATACCCAATGCAAATCACCTATCAGTATCAGCAGTACAAAATTATCAACTACTATTTTAACATAAAGCAAACATTCTTCACTTAATCCAGATATGCTATTTGACTTTTTATTAGTTGAAGAATTGAGGAATTCTTGCATTTCTTTCTATATGGGTACATCAGTTCATTAACAAAAAATATAGAAATCTTATTAACATTGTGATCTCCTACTTATCCACAATCGACTTGTACTAACATCACCATTAGAACATTTCTTCGACAATGTTAATTGTAATACAATATAAACTGGTATTGTATTATGATGTATGGAGTTTAAAAAAAATTATAGTTTAGTTCAACAATATGAAATAAGTTTTCTATAAAACAGGTACTTATTAAGAAGTTTCTGAATGTTTTTCCTTGAGCAACATATCCCCTTCTGAACGTTTCTCTTTGAGAAACTTTTTAAAAAGTTTACTGAAGTTACCTTTAAGCAACATATGACCTCTTCATTGTTTTGATAAACAGGTTTCTCCAGAGTCAGCTTACTTGCAGCTTCCTTAATAGCTTGTTCCTGGAAAAACATACCAAACATGTTTATTACAATGCTAAATTATAGTTAAAATTAGCAAATATGTTTATCAAATTTATTTTACAGCCTAACCAATCTAATAAAATGCATATCTTTGTAGCTTATGAGCTAAAACAAACAACAAATAACCTTAAACATGTACATGTAATACCACCAAACGGTATGTGATTCTTTGTAAACTATTTTGATTGTCTACATTGTGAAAGAACCTGATATTGAAACTGCAAAAAAGTTAAGCCATTATAAATCGCGTTATTATTAAACATGAAATTAATATCTTGAACGATACCAATAATTAGAACTTAAAGAGATATAAATCATACTAAGCAATAATTAATTAAAAACAACTAATTAGGGTTTATTATACAAAATAAATTAAGATAGAGAAACTCAAATGCAGTATCTCTTTTGTTCTCATACTTGTGTTTTAGTGGCAGAGGTGGGGTGACCCGATTCAAGATATGGTATTTGGATTTTGGTCGCCGGATTGGGATCGTTCTCAATCACACTATTAGCTCCAAATCCAATCACCGCAACCAAAAACTCACCATTAACGTGCTTCCTATAATCCTTATACCACCACAAACTATCCACAATCCCACCATTCTCACAATCTTCTTCCACCGAAGACAACTTCCAAAACGGATACACAATTTTCTTCAATGCAGTTATAACCATTCTCCTTAATTCACATATTAGTAAAAACTCTAAAAAAATTATCTCGTTAACTTTTTAGCCTAAATCTCTACTGATCCTCAAAACCCACATCACATTCTACAAAAATAACACAAACCCACATCAAGAAACAATAAACCAATGCTAAAAAACCAAACTTTATCAAAAAAAATAAGAAAAAAATTATTTTAGGCATAACCTCACTTATTCAAAACTAACCTTTTATATAAAACAATTAATATCAATTCTCACACAATCACAACTGGCTTATGTTAAACTCACTGGACTGAATTATGGTTATATTCGTTTTTCTCTACCCCAAAAATCCTCATAACTACATCTCAGCTAATCCAATGAAACTTACTAATAGACAGGGTTCAAGAAGCAAACAAAGGAGAACGTCCATTATTGAAACACAATTCAAGAAGATTAGCAAGATCTAAAGAAACATACCATTGATTAATTAAAGAGCTGAGATTGTGTGATTTCAATCGACTTAGGGTTTTTGGATTTGATCTATTGTTGTTTGTATGTTTGTTTTTGTAATCTGTGGTTTTTCTTTGTTTGTGTGCAGATGAATTTGATACCGTGTTTTTATTTATTTATTTATGAATTTGGTCCAAAAGTATTGATAATATACCCATAAGTACATGTGTATTGTTAATCTTTTTTTTCTTCATCCAAACATAAAAACGATTTTTTGTTTCTTTTACTAAATAAAGAAATATTTAGTTTTTATTATTTTTCATATTTTATAAAAATAATAATAATTTAAAAAATATTACCAAATAAGGTATGGTTTGATTTTTTTTTAAATGAAAAATTCCCAATAGAGGTTTTGTTTTATTATATAAAAGATTGTAGAAAAATCATTAAATCTTAAATATAAGTACTTTTAGAACGTGACAATCTTGAGTCTTAAGACACTTATCATTAAGTGGAGTATAAGAGATTTAAACTGACCAATGAAGTGAGCATGGAGCGGGGTTGGACGGTTTTATGGTAAAACCAAAAACCGAACCGTATATTTTGGTTTTCGAATTATAGACTGTTTGGTTTCGGTTTTTAGGTTTTGACATCGAATCCCTTCAGTTTTGGTTTTTTTGGTTTTTTCTTGCTTGACAACAAGAAAGTTTTAATCTTATATAAAGTTTACGATTCTAAGTTTTCAAGCAAAAATATTTAAACAAATATTCATATTAGCATAATATTCAACAATCCAAAGCTACAAAAAAAAAACGTATGAAACAATCAAAAAAAAATCTAAAATATAAAATGCATATCTTTGCGCTTTTCGTCCTCAAAAACATTCAAGAACACTATTGTTTAAAAATAAAGATATAATATCCATAAATGTATCAAACTTGAATGTATAGATAATAAACAACACTATTGCTTATCTCCCCACATATATGTATAATAGAGGAACATGCCATGTCACAAATGCCACTTGTCAGCCTTAAATGCCATGCTGGCAACATTTAATTACCTGAATGCCACCTATTTTATCAGCACCCTCTTTCCATCATCTTTCCACCAAAAACACACGCCCTCCTCATCCTAAACATCTTCCCTGATCTTTAGCTAATCAAATCAATGCCATTCATATCCCAAAAATTAACCTACATGTTTCAAAATCATTATCGATATCCCCAAATCGATTCATTCTATCAAATATCCCCAAATCAATTTATTTTGATTCATGATCCAAAATCATTATCGATAACCCTATCACTTCAATTAAAATGATTCAAACACGCACAAAATGTTATACTATACTTGAGGTTATTTAAATTGTTCTTTTTTATTTATGTTGTTGTTGAGTCATGTTGATTGATTATGAATTGATGAGAGTATTAAACTTGATTACGATGTTATGTTGTTTGTTTGCAGATTTTCACCGGGAACGTGAGGTTCTGTTGGAAAAGATTGAATTTAATCAAGCCTAGATCTGCATCTTAAGGTATCTACATCTTTTTTATATCTAAAGATTTATGTATGTATTCATGTGACAATTGGAACCGAATGTGGAGGATTATAGCAGTCCAATTGCAATGATGATTTTATTAGGGTTAGGTATGTGGTTTGTGACAAGTGATAATGAAAAAAGGATAATTAATTTTTGAGAAAAATGATGAAAGCAAGTCAGAAATCAATATCGGTTAACCATTTGGTGATAGAGATGGTGTTGTGGGGTAAAATTTGGGATTATATATTTTTCGTGTTTCTTAGCTTATCGCATATAAGATCCAGGCACTAGCCAAAAAAACGCAGCCCCAAATTTTTTTTATAGATATTAGAAACTATTCAAATATTAATACTATTGTTTGGACGGATGGATACACCATCAATAGATACGAACAGCCATATAATTAAAGGGGCATTTGGGTAACCTTATTTTGGGGGCTTATTTGCTTATTTTATATTAGTAAAACTATTAAGTCCTTTTGGATGTTTGGTTAAAGCCGAACGAGTTATGCTTACTTTTGATGTCTAATTGACTGAAAATAGTTTGTTGGAACGTGGGCAACAAATATATGTATGTGGAGGTGGAACTGGGTGGGCTGGTCACTAATCTAATGGCCTTAATGAACGTAAGTTGGATCATCGTCTGATTCAGGTCTGTCTGCGCCTCAAATTTGATGTTAACACTAATAGTTTTTTCTTGAAAATCAATTTGCAAAGCTCAGTGAGTAAATTTGATGTCATCGTCATATAGTTTTTGATGTTAAGATATTGTTTAAGCTCATAGAGTCATCGCAAATATTTAAATTAAAACAAGACAGCCAATATCATAATGATAAAAAGAATAGCAGGGCTAATCTTACTACCTGAAGTGTTTGTTGTTTTTGAATTGTAACACTAAATAGTGGTGAACATGATGGTGAAGAAATACGGGGTTATTGTATATCTTATTTACACGCACAGTTTTTATTCTGGTTGTTTGTTAATGGTATAATTGATGCAGGAAGTAGATGATGCTATGAAGATCCGAAGGAGTATTATCAACTCTTTTGAAAAGGCGAACCTTCCAACTATAAGTGAAGAGAAGAAAAAAAGAATATTGCATTTCGTTGTGGTCGGAGGTGGACCCACAGGAGTGGAATTTGCAGCTGAGCTTCATGATTATGTTCATGAAGATTTTATAAAATTATATCCTGATCTCAAAAAGTGTATAAATATAACACTTCTAGAGGCTGGTGATCACATATTGAGCATGTAAGGAAAATCTACAAATTTTAATTTTTAGATAAGAATGTTTGCTATGATAGTTTAATCAAGTTATGTGTTTCTGTTTACAGATTTGACAAAAGAATAACTGATTTTGCTGAAGAAAATTCAAAGGGATGGTATTCAAGTGAAAACCGGGTCAATGGTTACTAAAGTGTCTGATAAGGAAATATCTCTTAAAGAAAGATCAACTGGCGAAACAAAAAATCTACCATACAGAATGGTGGTTTGGTCAACTGGTATTGGGACTCGTCCGGTTATTATGGAATTTATGAAGCAAATTGGACAGGTTCCTATTTCAATTATTTTTAGTAAACAATTCATGTTATGTCTTATTTGTCAACAATAAGTAATATTCTGTTTTTTTGGACTAAAGGAAAACATACGAGTTATGGCAACTGATGAATGGCTTAGAGTAGAAGGACTGCCGAATGTCTACGCTCTTGGTGATTGTGCTACAATAAATCAACGCAGAGTAATGGTATGTTTATACTTTGAGTTTTAAAAAGGCTTTTAAAAAGTTTTGTTATGCAAATTCTGATATCTGAATTTTATTAAAATACAGTATTCTGCATTATTTTATGTAGGGGTATCTGAATTAAGCTTAAACAGCTTCTGAATGAAGCTGACAAATCAAGTTAAGATACAGTACTGACCAGTAGTGATATCTGAATAAAGCTTAAACAAAATACTATAAATTTTCTTAAACAGAATATCTTTGAGAAAGTTGAATTAAGCTTAAACAGCTTCTGAATTAAGGAGTATTATCATACTCACAGATCGCAGGTTTGATGTTAATTGAAATTACTGAAAAAGAATATTGCAATTGAAATAATATTGCCAAGAAATTACCGAAATTGATCCATATGCAATTTGAATAGTTTCAATAAGTCCAAATAATAGGTAGTCGGTACAGAAATTAACATCACAGATCACAGGTTTGATGTTAATTTCTTGGCAATATTATTTCAATTCCAATATTCAATTGCTTATGGATAAGTTTCAGTAATTTCTTGGCTTAAAGCTTTTGTATACAACATATGGCATAAACGTATTTTTGTGTCTTAGTAGCAGTGGGCACTCGAATTGTACTGTAACCTATTTTGATCCCATTACACTTTGAATGCAGTTATATGTTTGGTGTTGGCATCACATAATGGACATGGCAGAAAACGAGGCAACATAAGGTCGCTATCCTGCATTTCCCTGCTGCAAAGCCTGCAAAGTATCAACTACTTGTCCCCTTACATCCTATCCACTATCATGCATTTACCTGCTGCAAAGCCTGCAAGGTATCAACTACTTATACCCATAGATCCTATCCATATTCATATAGTTGATCATGCTAAGGTTGTCTCTTTACTCCTCGATCATACAAATTACCTTGGTTAAACATGGTTAATTTATTTGCTTAGCCTGTTTTAGTTGTAACGTTGTTGTTCTTTATAAAGTTTCTATTTAAATTTGAGTTGGTACCAAGTTTAGAAATTGCTTAAAATGTCAAATGGATTTAAAGATGTGGTTCACTTACGCAATGCAGCATTGTCCAGAGGCAATGCACCTTTATTATGACTTCAATCATTTAAATTAGAATTGGTAAAGCTAAATTTTTTTTCACTTGGTGTTACACTTGAACAATTTATATGATGCATTTTTCGTCACAGTTTCTTAACTCTCCTTCTAAGATGATAGCAGCAAGCGTTCCATTATGGACCAATGTTATATTTGCTATTTATTTAAGCATTATTCATATTACATGAACACTTTGTGGTATGTTAATTTTCTTTATATGTACAGTGAAGTTGGGTGGTATATATTGGTTGAAGATCAGCAGCATTTTGCTCCATATGTTGCTTCTGAACTAAAAGGTGCGTGTTAATTTTAATATATACTTTAATGTTGATGAACAATGGTTGTGTGTTAATGTTAATATGCAATACTTCTTGGATAGTTTTCACTAAATGCTATTTTGTCTCAGATATCAATATTGAGAAACAACTCACTAACCTTCACAGTATTCATCCCGTAATTCAAAATAATTAAAATTTCAGTCAATCTATAGCTAGAAATAAACCTTTTTGACTGTAAAAAGATTAATGTGACCAGTTTTAGATACTAGGATTATTCTCAACTGACTTAAATAACAACCTGTTTAAGAAGTACGTTAAATTATATCGCTGGACCGACCTAAGGGGTTGTTTTCGGCTTTATTACTCTTAATAGACTAAGTAATCCTCTATATAAAAGCTAATTTTACGTATTTTGTATCATCTAGGCATTTTAATTAAGGTGAGTTTGCACTTATTTTCATTCATTCTGATCAGCAGTAAGCAACAATAACTGAAATCAACGCAACAAAGCCATCTTACTACATGACATGTGCAAGCTGCACGAAAAAGGTTACCAACGACGTTCCCATGCCTTTATGCTGAGATCATGACCCACAACCAACTCCTACGTACAGGTAATTACCGTTGGACATTTGGACATACAAACATTCCATTAATACATTTAAAGTTCTTATATCTTATTCATACTTTATACCTTAAAAGTAGTTTAAAGTTATCCCAATCATCAATCTTTGTATGTTCTGTGTCTTACTCCACAAATTAAGGTTTATTTTAATTCAGACTAACTGATACATGCAAACATTGAAAAGCCACTAACGACAGTTATGACCAATCATGATGGATTTTATATATGGTATATCGTGTATTTAATTTATTGCCAGTTAAGATTTTTCTTAGGTGATGTTCCCAAGCCTGCCATCAACAACTTCATTGCATTTTTTGAGTTCTCTTATATCGGCATAAGTTAAATTTACATAAATTTCGTTGCTTTGCATTATGCATATGTGATCTCGGTAAACCCGAGACACACACAATAAAACAAACTTTACCTGTTTTGACTAAAGCTTTTTTTACTTGCTACCCATATTTTTAAAGGGCGCCAGCTCAAGTCTCAAGCTCTAGGGATTTTTTCGGATCGAGGCTCACGACATGCATGAATCCCCAAAAAGCGCGCAGCCTTGGGGCTTTTGTGCCTCGGAGATGTAAATGAGTTTTGGGGTCAGTTTCTAAATATTAAGATAAGATACATGGGCTTTATAAGTTATATACATGAGCCTTTTAAGTTATATCTAATAACCTTAATTTGTAAAAGAACTAAAACACACAATCAAGTGGGTAACTATAGATTCTGATCATTTTACAAATATGTAATCCACGTCACAAGTTTATATCTTGAACTGATTTTTATTGATTGTTTATTTTATTGAATTGTAAATAATGTCATAAGTTTATTTTATCTTCATGCATCATATCATAGGGTGAGTATTTGTATGATTTGCATTATGCCTTGAATATTAATATGTTGCTTGCTTGATATTTGGGTTAAATTGTTAACTTTGTTAGATGTAAGTGCAAGTGTAGGACATAATCATTTAGTCCGATATGGATTTTAATTTATATGTAGTTCATCGAGCCAAAGAGTTGATTCATTTGAGAAGTGACAACTGATCCATTTTAATCTTTATAATGGCCATATGTGTCATGTATTAAGTATTTAATGTTATTTTGTGTTATTTAAGCTACATAAATGGTCACATATATTATAAAAACTTAATGTATTTAGTAGCCAGATTCATGAATCCCGCGCCTTGGTATGCGCCTCGCCTCGAGGCTCTTTGGTCCCCTTCGCGCCTTAGTGCTCCTTGAGCCTTTCAAAACATTGTTGCTACCTTTAAAAATTATGGTTTACGGTTGAGCAATTTAACTTAGTTCAGGTTGAGTTTTCAAGTCTTCTTGATGTTGTACGTGAAACCACTGGATCTAAGATGGTAGCAAATAATCAAATTTGAAACATCTCACATTTTAATGATGACCGCCACAAATGTTTTAGCACAGTTCACCCATAAGCAGTTAAATAGTTACTATGATCATGTTTAAATTACCTTTTTAATGTCCAATCTTGATGGCCACTATGCTGCTAATTCACTTGCAGACGCAATTGCGCATGATGCAGAAATATTGATCTCCATTTAGATTCACTTATTTATCGTATTAAGACCCACATTGAGTTCAATCTTTGTTTTTGTCTTATATTAATAGTGGCCTTTGTAATTCGATATGTAATAAACTGATGATGTTCATTTTCGGACTGAGTATTGGTTTGACTGATGCCAGAGACTTATTTGTTTTTTCCTAATAAAGAGACAATCAGTCAAACTTATCTTAAAATGAATTAGTCCAAGTAGTAGAGACTTTATATCATTGATTGTTGGTCATAAAAAGCATACCTCCACCATGTTTTCAAATGTGCATCTTACCATTTTCTGTTGATAATCAGATATACGACCTATATATGACATGAACATTAAAAGAAATTGGAATACTTATGTGATGACTGTTGTTTGTTTTAATCTTTCTTCCAACAAATTGGTAATCAGTTCACCTGCACACCCCACAAGATCAGTTCACCTTAACAAAAAGTCGAACCCGTGTCATCAATTTGACGTAGGGTCGACTCTACTAGCGATTAATGAACACGGAAATCTATATTTTAATTATCATTCACAATATTGACTGTTCCATATTTTGGTAAGAGCTTATTATTTTAACCTTTGCTATTTTCTATACTTGACTAGCATTTGGTGATCCTTTTGGCGGCTGCTGCGTTACACCTCATGGTTATTCTATATTGTAAAAAAGGTTAGCATTCAATAATAGCATTATCTTATATTAATATAATACAAAAGGAAATAGAGATAGTTGATGCAGGGATTGAACCTGATGCGGTATTAACTCCATTGTACAACAATTTGAAAATCTAAAACATGTCTTTTGTGAAACAAGTGGAGGAGGTCAGAATCCAAATCAGAGGATGAAGCCTTTGTTTGGCTACCGAAGACCAAACATCACCAATGCAAGAAGAAAGCGCTGATACAGCCGTATTGCTTACATTTCCGCAAGACCGATTGATCAATTGTCACTTTTTTGCTGAGAGACGTGAGATTAATCTTTGATAAAAATTGGTTGTCATTAATGAGTGTATTCAGTTACCATTTTTTTGTATCATATTTCAAAAATGTTGTCTATTTGATGATCTGAATGACCAATGGGGTTTTCTCTTTAGTTATGAAAGTCAGTTTTATAGTTGTAACGTATTCTTAATTTAACTCTTTTGTTTTAACAAAAGTTAGGTTGGTAATTATGCATACTGACTATTATGAAGAAGGAAAAAAAAAACCATTATTGTGTTTTCTTAAAAAAAAATTAATAATATTGGACAATTTATATGAAAGTAGCCCGGCCATCGGCCGGGTCATTAGACTAGTTTTAGATAAAGTTGTATACTCAAATCTTTGAAATTAAATAACAAATTTCTTATATATATAAAGGTGGGGTGGGATGGTTTTCTCGGTTCGGTGTTTTCTATAAAACAAAAAAACCGCTTAAAACATTTGGTTTTTACAAAAATCAAAACAACCACCATCGTTCATCAATTAAGGGGGTTTTTTCGGTTAGACTTTTTTGATTTTTCGATTTTGATTCGGTTTATCGATTTGTATGCTCACCCCTAACCAAGATGGATGAAAATCTAATACATAATATTGTTCCAGCTGTTTACTAGAAGCGTTTGGCTTAGTAATAATAAGAAATAGCTGGTTTAGTGGCCAGTGAAGAAAATTGAGAAACTATGCGGAAAGAAAAACAAATATTATGAATCGCACACTCAAGGGTGGGAAAAGACCCGAAGTACCAAGCATCACAACCTCGTAGGTGTTTAAAATTTGCTCTACAATTTTGAAAGTAGATTTTGCTTTTATGCGTGTTCTTATGTGCAAGTTTAAAAATAATGCATATATCAGTTAAGATCGTCTTTAAGAGAGTGCAAGCGGTGTTATTTCACATGACCCCGCTTGACGAGGATCACAAAATTTCATGCATTTTTATATCGATACAAAATATGAGGTTTGAGTTTAATTATTTCATACACTATCGAGACATGAGTATTTTGTGTGTATTTAAGGGCCTCTTTGTTATGACACCGGTCCACCGAAATTTATGAGACAGCCTTAGTTATTAACTTATTATATATGCTAGCTTTAAAATTGTAATAGTTACTATGTGTCTACTAAAACTAGAATTCTTGCGAGTTTGTTAATAAAATTTTCATTAAAAATATAAGAGCTCAAATAAATGGATCGGAGTACTTTCTAAGCAACGCTTGGATAATAAATTAACGAATGTTTAGATTTCAAGTAATCTAAATAGATAATTAATTAATAAACTCGCATATCATATGGACTAATTCAATATGTCAAACAGCTTAAACCCGTCTATTCATTTGGTATGTTGTCAACTTGTCATCATCAACTTCATATTCATAATCAACCGATTATATTTTCTACTGGTTTACAAGTTTGGATGTTAGAAAAGTTACTTCGCGAGAGCAAGCTCCTCATCGGTCTTACAAGTTAAATCTTGAGCTGATAGCTTTCTATGAGCGATGGCTTACTTATATATGACTGAAAAATCAACAAACTCGACTTTCACATCAACCGCACTGAAGCGAGAATCAGAGTCTAAAAATGCTCTTTTTCATGCCTCTCCATAAGCCCGGTAGAACTGTAGAAGGGTCAACTGAGACTCTTAGAGAATCAATTTGATGCTTTAGAAAGTAAGCTTTCATATATGCCCAACCATTTTGCAACACTATTACGTATAGACAAAAATGGAAAGATGAGACTATGACTTTATGGAAGGCTTCATTGTGACGGTTTAGTGGTCTTTCATTACATGTTGACCAATCAAGAGCATTTACCTTGAGACAAACCCAAGTATTCCATATAAGTGATATATACCAAATGTTAACAAGTATTCAGTTAATTGGATAGAGTGGCTATCTAATCCTTGTAATGCCCGGCGTATCCATTTCCTTGTAATTGTTTTAAGGCTGAGCGGCGGTCATAAATCGATCGACCCGAACCGACAAAAACGAGGACCGAAAACCGTGAAAAACGCGAACCGAAACCGAACCGAATGTTGTCGGTTCGGTTCCGGTTTGTCGTCTAGGTGTATTTTGGCATGTTTTTTTTTGGTTTGAACCGACCGAACCGAACCGATTCGAAACCCAGCATGTGACTCGAAACGAAACCGAAATCAACCGACGGATCGCCGGTCCGTCGGTTTTTGTCGGTTTCTTCGGTCCGGTTTTGAACCTTCGGTTTGCTTAGCTTCTTGGTATGCTTTTATTAATTCTGCCATTCAAAAAAAAAAAGTGACACCAGATCTTTTAGTAAACTAATGTAAATCTACAGTAAAACCTCTATAAATTAATAGTGTTGGGACCAGGATATTTTATTACTTTAACAAGATATAATTATATCGATAAATTAATAATTTATTAATTTAAAGAGGTTTTACGTATGACAAATAAAATTTCAAGTCTAATATACTAGCTAGTTACAATGTATACTCATTAGAGACGAAATAAATTTGAAAAACAAGTTTCAATCAACATTTTATGAATTAACATTCACACTTTATGAAAATAAAATTAACATTTTTTGTTGCAATACGAGAAAATAACGCACCAACTTTTTAGTACAATAAGGAGATTGTAAGATAAACTAGATATAGATTTGATGTTCAACAAAAAACAAGTTACTATGGATTCATTTTTTACTAAACAATCTTAGGATTTTAAGTGTATCTCTCTATGAAACACACACACACAGACATATATACATATATATGAAATTTTTAGTAATTATTAATTTATAATTTCGTTGGGACTAATATATATATACACTGGGGTTTCAAAAAATTATTATCTTATTATTTTATCGATTGGGGTCTAAATTTGTACTGGTCCCAAGTTGGGACCGGACAAATTATTAATTTTATCGAGGTTATTAATTTATCGACTATTAATTTATAGAGGTTTTACTGTAGTTTAATGTTCAATTTCGAAAAGACCTAAAAAATCATGTAAAAAAGATGAAATTTATGTCGCGATTCAAGTTACTTGGATTAATCAATTTAAATGTCCAAAACCATATTTACCAAATATAAAAAAGTCAAGTTATCAACTAGAAACTTTAAAGTTTATGCACAAGTTAAGTCAAAGTATATAACATATGTTGCCCAAAATGGTTCTGGATGAAAATTCTGTTATTACCTAACACATCCACTTAACGTGTGTCTTTTCTATATAACTTTTCATTTAAGGTATATTTTTAAATTTTTTTGTTACCTTACAAATAAGGCCTATTGTATGTTTATAATCATATATATGGGCTGAAACGGCACGTAGACTTTTTAAGAAGCTGCGTGCATTTCACCATCACCCATCACCTTATTAACAACGACATTTGTTGTTTATTCGAGTATATAAAACAAACATAATTAGGCTTCTCCCAAGCATAAAACTCGAATCAAAACACTATAATGATCAGCTGTGTAAGTAGTATCCCTTCTTAAAGAGTCGCAATCGATCAGGAATATATGCTTGAGCAGTTGAACTTTTTTTCATCTGATTTTCGGCACGGGTGGAAATTACCAGGTAATTCAAGAACTCTGAATTAACTTCTGAAACATGCAAGATTTTAATAAACTAATTACTTTCTTTCTTTGAATTCTTGATGAGTAATTTGTGTTGATATGCATTTTTTTAACTACTGTCAGTCCTTGAGCTTCAATCCTAATCGAAGACTAAATTGGTGATCATCGGAGCTCATGGAAGAATTGGCTTACAAAAATGAGCGTAGCTTCAAAAGGTTAATTAATGATGCTTTATTTCATTTGTATAACTCGCTAGTTTGTAATTCCTTTGTTGCTAGGTATTTGCTAGTTAATGAAAGAGTTAAATCTATTTAATATTGGGGAATGTCTGACCAATGCCTTAAGGGCATTGGTTAAGATTTGTCTTATTATAGGTTTTAATTACATAAATGATCCTTATAGTTGACACAAAATTGCATATTTAGACGGGGACCCACCTAAATAGTTACTAAAAACCACAAGAAAACAAATCTTAACCAATGCCCTTAGGGCATTAGTTAGACATTCCCTTAATATTGTGTCAGTATCATACATGCAAACTTTTTTCATGTGTTAAAATTCATTTCATTATACTCCCTCCGTCTCAAAATTATAGTCCTCTATTGACTTTTTCGGTCTTTCTTTTACAACTTTGACTTTAAATATTTTTGTTTGTGTTATATAATAATTGATTCAAATTATATAAATGAATTATGTTTTAAACGTATTTTTCATTAGTATATTTTCCATCAACTACTGTATAACACAAACAAAAATATTTAAGGTCAAAGTTAAAAAAGAAAGACCGAAAAAGTTAATAGGGGACTATAATTTTGAGACGGAGGTAGTAACTCGTTGACATGTCATGCCAACGTTGTGCCACCATGGTTTTCCATGTAGACGTCACGTCCCTTTAAATTAAAGAGATAATACTTTTAAAAAATATTATATTTGGCAAAAATACTTTTCTGAATAATAAATAAAAAATTATTTTTGTTAGTATAATGTTGTCATTTTGTTTTATGTAAGTATTAATATTGATATTTTTGTCTTTATCTGTGTAGTGAAAAAACTGTGATTACTTGATGTGCTATTTCATCCTGCTTTTAATATTTATAAAACTTGAATAACTTATGATAGACACATACTAACGGGCAGAGTACCCGATCAGATGTAATAAAGCATTAGGTAAATCCGAGTATCATCCCAAGAGAGCTGTGACCTTGAAAAGAACTAAGATGATTAGATAAAACATAGGTAATATATGGGTAGACAAAACTGATGTATTCGATAGGTGTGTAATTATTCTACTTACACACAACGAAATTTAGGTAAAAGAGAAAGATAAATGAAGCTTAATAAAGAAAACAAATATGAATTGAATCTCTATACTAAGATTCAATATAGTGGTTAATTGTCACCGAGACTCTTTGGTCGATTTGTCATGGCCTATGGTTCTTAGGTTCCTCACCAAGATGAGCGTGTCACCCGATCATTCGGCAACCTAATAGCGTCATTAAGCATATCTACTAGATCTAGATGGTGGGAACCCGGCCGTTAGGAACTTAGATTCCCCTTAACCTCTTAAGTACCTCCACTTGATAAGTGATCCTTGGTCGATTCGCAGCACCGAAGAGTGGTCGTACTATGGCCAAATCCTCCCATACTTCGCTATCTATCAGACTGGGGTCATTTGGTCATATCTCCAAACCCTTTAGATACTACCCAGCTTATAACACTACTAAGGCTAGCGATCTATGAAAAGACTAGCAAATGTCTATAAAGAATTATAGAGAGTAACAATAACATAAATGCAAACTTTAATTAATAACATGAATTCATAATATAAGATCTAGAAAAATATAAAAAGAATCCAAACTATTTCGAATACAAAGGAAATTGTAGGCGAGAACTTCGTTATTCATGCTCCTAAACCATGCTTAAAAACTAGCAACTTCTTTGTTTTGATCTCCCCAAACCCTAGAAGGTTTGGGAAAGGAGAAGATGCCCATCTTACGATGAAATCGTCGATTATTTATAGGCTTCAAAATAGTTACGGCTAGTAACCTATTAGGTAATTCTGTTACTTTCTTCAATCTTCATGCTTATCCATTTGCTACGGCGTAACTTTGTTCTGTTACGCACGTAGCTACTAAATTCAGTGTAAGTCATAGTTACGGCGTAGCTTAAGCCGAGACTACGCATAGTTTTGGTTATCAGCTTGTTACGCGTAACTTTATCTAAGGATTACGCCGTAGTGATCGAAATCTTCATTCTGTTAAATAGCTCACGCGTTGGTTACGTCGTAATTGAGAGAATATGTCTTGAAAGGTCCAATTTGCAGCTTCCTTGCTTCCAATGTGTCCTGAAATGAAATAACAAGGAATAAGGATATTTTTACTAATAATATATTCAAAATGTGATGATAAAGGGGGAAATTAATGCTTAGAAACTCATGACTATTTGATGTTATCATTACTATTTTACTTTATAAGTTTGCGAAAATTGCATTCACCGTCCTTAGGATAAATTACATAAATGGTACATGTGGGTAGCGAAAATTGCATTACCATCCATAATTTACTATTATTATTTCTTGAGTAAATTACATGGATGGTCCCTGTGGTATGTCAAAAGTAACAACTTTCGTCCCTGAAAGTTTAAAGTTGCACTGGTAGTTCCTAAGTTGGTAAACAAATAACACCACTGATCCTTTAGTTTAACGGGCGTTAAGTAAGTTAGTTATAATTTACACGTTAGCCCCTTTGGTTAAAGATCATTGCATCGTATATCCTTAAATTTATTTACATAACTCGTCCTTGTGGTTAGGCCGGTCAACGGAAGTCAACACCACGTGTCACCACATGAGTGGTGCCACGTGTCGTCGGGATGGGTCGGTCGTAACGGTTCGGTCGGGTTGCCCGACGGACCAATGAGGTGGTGCCACGTGGCATTGGCAAAATATACCATCTTTTGCCTCGAGTGGGATTCGAACCCGGGTTGTTTGTGTGGGAAGTGAACCTATACCCAGTTGTGCTAAGCATAGCTTCATTAATAATACTCAAAATCAAATACATAACCCTTCCTTATTATTTGGCCCAATTCAATAATAACAAAAGGTTCAATTTAGGTTTTGGCCTATCAATTATGAGGTTATATAGACGTCAAAAATAAATAAATACACCATTGGACTCGTTTTTCGTGCTCTTTCAATATGGTATTCTCGGGGAAATTTTTTGACTTAGTTTGAACCTCGAAAAATGCGAAACTCATCGTTTTTTCTTTGTTTTCGCATTTTTTGAGGTTCGTTTGAAATCAAAAAAATTCCCCGAGCATACCATTGGAAGAGCACGAAAAACAGAGTCCGACGGTATGCTCGGGAATTTTTCGACTTGGTTTGGAACTTCGAAAATCACGAAAACAAAGAAAAAACGATGATTTTCGCATTTTTCGAGGTTCGTTTGAAATCAAAAAAATTCCCCGAGCATACCATTGGAAAGAACACGAAAAAACGAGTCCGACGGTATGCTCGGGGAATTTTTTCGACTTCGTTAGAACCTCGAAAAATGCAAAAACGTCGTCGAGGAATTTTTCGAGGGTTCTAACGAAGTCGAAAAAAATTCCCCAGCATACTCGCTCGTTTTTCGTGTTATTTCCAATGGCATGCTCGGGAATTTTTCGATTTCAAGCGAACCTCGAAAAATCGAAAATCATCGCTTTGTTTTCAGCATTTTCGAGTTCCAAACCAAAGTCGAAAAAATTCCCCTGGACTCTGATTTTTCGTGCTCTTTCCAATGGTATGCTCGGGGAATTTTTGATTTCAACGAACCTCAAAAAATTCGAAAACAAAGAAAAAACGATGATTTTCGCATTTTTCGAGGTTCAAACTAAGTCGAAAAATTCCCCATTGGAAAGAGCACGAAAAACTGAGTCCAATGGTGTATTTATTTATTTTTTGACAGTCTATATAACCTCATAATATGATAGGCCAAAACCTAAATTGAACATTTTGTTATTATTGAATTGGGCCAAATAATAAGGAAGGGTTATGTATTTGATTTTGAGTATTATTAATGAAACTATGCTTAGCACAACTGGGCATAGGTTCACTTCCCACACAAACAACCCGGGTTCGAATCCCACTCGAGCCAAAAGATGGTATATTTTACCAATGCCACCGCCATTGGTCCACGTGGCAACCCCAGCTTATCGACCACCACACTCGCCGGAGGCGGAAACACGAGGTGTAACGGAAGGGAACATAAGCACAAGATAATAGAACATACCAACATTAATATAAAAAGAAATAATACACCATTACAATACTAGTTTTGCCGACATCGGCGAATATATTACAAAGTTTGGATTCCAAAATATTATGTTTTAAACACAAGGATTTATATGGCCAAGTGAAAACTTCTATATGAAAGACTTGATAGAAAAGCTTACTAACGATCACCTGAAATGCATGAGAGAAAAACGGGTCAACTATGAAAATAGTTGGTGAGTAAACACGTTTTAGCAAAATAAGAAAACTCGTAAGAAATAATCAAAGCTTTCGGTCAACGAAAAGGGTCCACAAAGCAAAGGCATTGTGTATCCACTCAGTTCCAAGTTCCGCCCATACAAAACTTGCAACCTGTGTGTACACAACCCATTGCACAAAAATATAGTGCGTCAAGTAGTCAAGTGTAAGCGGTCATAATAGTTCCCAAAGCAAAGGCATTGTATATCCACTCAGTTCCAAGTTCCGCCCATACAAAACTTGCAACCTGTGTGTACACAACCCATTGCACAAAATATAGCGTATCAAGTGGTCAAAATAGTTCACAATATAGTACCAAGTATATAATAATTTAGAGATGCTCCGAACATGGGAGACTTTGCACTGCTCCGAACAGGGGAGACTTTAAGTTGATGCTCCGAACATGGGAGACTTTGCACTGCTCCGAACAGGGGAGCCTCCTTTGTCACTCGACCACCTAGGCGAGATTTATTGAGAACGCTCCACCAATATGGCGAGACTTTATAGTGATGCTCCGATCATGGGAGACTTTGCATTGCTCCAACAAGGGAGACTCCTTTGTCACTCGACCACCTAGGCGAGATTTATTGAGAACGCTCCACCAATAAGGCGAGACTTTGGGTCAAGAACGCTCCACCAAAACGGCGAGACTTTTAGATCATAACACGTACGGTTCAATATATTTAAACAAGTCATGAGTCCATAATTAAGTCCAAGAGTCTAAGTCAAGTTCAAAAGTTCAAGTCTAAAGAGTTCATAGAAGTAATAATCAATTTAGTTCAAATATGGTTCATGCATGTCACCCCAAAAATATAGTAAAACGGTAAAAAGGGGATGTGATTACTCACTAGCATAAAATGTTCAATAAGTTCATAAAACATAATTAGTTTAGTTCAAGAATAAATCATGCATTCCACCCCAAAACAATTTAAAGCATTTAAAAAGGGGAGTCTGTGAATACTCACTTGATGAATAGATGCGAGACAAAGTGGGTACACGCGAAATATAGCGTGAATCTTGAAACTGACCTATTATGAATGATATGATATGCAATAAGTCACGATGTAATGTAATGCACGCAATTCGGATGATATTTATACCATTTGTGAGTTTTGAAAAATAATACTTATCGTCGAAAAATACTCTTTTGACGTCTTGACCACTCAAAAATCACTTTACAAGTATTTACATCAAAATGTCATCCTACAATGGTTTTATAATGATTTATAGTGAAATTATCACTTTTCGTCGTAAAACAATGTCGTCGGAAATTTCATGAAATTGACAAAAATAGCTTTGAAAAACTAGTTGTAAAATGGTGTACGTCGATCGTTAGAGAACGAACTCGACGGTTTTGGAAAGTTTGTATCGAAATCTAGAAGTTTCGGTTCAGGAGTTTTCGTCATAGAGGTCTCGAACATAAAGATAATAGGAGTTAAATATGGTGATTTTAGTTACCGTAACACTTATCTCGTAAAAATAATATAGTTTTTCTAAAAATAATAGTTACGGCAAGTTTATGAAAACGTGTATATCTTAGTCGTTTCAAATCCGTTTTCTACGTATTATATGTCCTTAGCTTCGTATCAAAGTATACTAATATATTTTTGATAAGTCGAAATAATTTGTAAAGCTTAGGACTCGTTTTGACTCGTACAAAACTAAAATAGGTTGCTGAAATTTCAGAAAATATATATTTCTTCGTCAAACTTGAAAAATTCATAACTTCTTCGTTATAACTCCGTTTTAATCCGTTCAAGCGGCCACGGATTCGTTTTAAAGTATATTTTCTAAATATCAAGGCCAAAAATTTGTGCCCACTGTCGGATTTTCCAGAAAACAAAATAAGGACAGAACACTTTATATACTTGTCGAAAATAGTTTTTCTCGTACTAAACCTATTCCAATCCCTTCAAATCAACTCCAAAGCTAATCTAATCCTACCATACACCTTCTCAGGGTGTCATGGGTTCCTAATCATCATCAAGACCAACATATACCAAGGGGATAATTATAGGATGACTTTATATATATAAAACTCTAAAAATCAAGATAAAAATGGTATAAATATACACAAGTCTTGCATACTTGCTAAAAATTGATGAAACACATATGAAATGAAAGTGAAAGATGTAAATGAAAATGAAATGCTTACAAGATAATATGATGAGGTGAAAGTAACAAGGATTATCCTAAATACCCTAGGTTTTTATTTCAAAACCTTGATTAAGAGTAATACTAGATTGTTAAAAACTTGACTTGAAAATTTTTGGTGAAACCCTTCTTGATCCTCTAGGTGGCCGGTTTTAGAGCAAGAGAGAAAGAGATGGTTTTTATTTTTTTTCACACTTTGAATAATGTATCTATGTGTTGTAGGAATACATTATTGTGTAACTATAAAATGATATAATTGAAAGACAAGATCCTCAATTTGAGGATAGTGGATGATCTTGGGTTTGAATTAGTTCCTTTTATATATATATTTTTTTTTTTACAAATATGTATAAGTGTAATTATATGTAAGTTACTTGAAGACTTGTGTCAAATTGTGTACACATTTGAATATTTAAGGTAGCGTTAAATAAAATAAATTTTCACGGGTCAAGATAAAATATATTAAGGTCATAAAATTATAAAAATACATTTCTTGAAAGATTTGAGTGAATAAATATTTATCGGGTTAATTTAAGAAAACCGTCGTAATTTATATAAACATAACAATTTATATACGAAATAAATTTAAAACACCGAGTAAACTAATAATAATGTTTTTATAAACTTAATATGAGTATAAAAATATATTGTGATAGATTTTTGGAAGTAACGGATCAAATGTTCAAAATAATGTTTACGCGATAACGTTTATTTAATATGAAATTATGCGTTTATCGTGAAATGAAAAACCCATGCATGACTAGTATGATGAATGTAGAGTTTGAGAAATGACCAAAAATTGAGAATTGTGACATTCTTCCCATGTCAGCGGAATCATGTCCTCATGATTCGATTAACGATACTATGGTCCGA
Organism: Chrysanthemum makinoi; assembly: GCA_910596185.1. NCBI lineage: Eukaryota > Viridiplantae > Streptophyta > Magnoliopsida > Asterales > Asteraceae > Chrysanthemum > Chrysanthemum makinoi. The sequence continues at coordinate 231,352,690 of OU343218.1, forward strand.
ACCTCGACAAGAGTTCTAAAAGTTCATGCTCGTACGAACAATCTAAATGATCATATCAATGCCCATGCGTCCAGGTTCCCCATTCAACTAAGTACGTGCCCGTGATTAGATTTGATAGGGTAAACTTACCCAATATCGAACGTAGCTCTCAAAAGACCTTTAGGTTGTCGATTATAATCTAATCTCACAACTCATCAAACAAGAACTGTCATGAGATTAAACTAAACCGACTTGAGTAAACTTGTCTCTTAGCTTGATTTTCGCAACTCATCAAACAAGAACTGTCACTAGATCAAGCTAGGAAACAAGTTGTTAGAAAGGTAGGATGCCACATCCTTGAATGAAGTCTTTTGAAAGATTCGCTCGATATTCGATTTGCTTACACAATCAAATCCAATCAACAAAATATATAACAAATAAGGTCGATATCAATAGGTCTCAAATTAATCGATGTCGTGAACGTGGTAAAGATTGGAAGGAAGTTATGCACTCAAAATCATGTCGTACAGAAATAAGGTAACAAGGTACGGTAATGTAGACGTAAACGTAAAAACATGCTATGCATACCCACCCGACCAATGCAACTTCAGGTGACCAGACTCAAAAGACTCGACCAAACATGATTTAAAACTACCACTCTTATCATTGCATGGTTCTTCATAAATTAGACATAGTTGATCAGGTTATGTATAATTCATGATTAACGATGCAACGATAGGACTAGATGACTCGAATGATGTTCAATGTTTAATAAAATAAAATAAAAAATTTTCCGGTTATAGCTGTGATTTTTATTTTTGAAAAATCGGCATTCTCTATAACCTTTGGCTCGGTACCAATCTTCACACCCTCGCCGAGGCGAAACACGAGGTGTAACGAAAGGGAACATAAGCACAAGATAATAGAACATACCAACATTAATATTAAAAAGAAATAATACACCATTACAATACTAGTTTTGCCGACATCGGCGAATATATTACAAAGTTTGGATTCCAAAATATTATGTTTTAAACACAAGGATTTATATGGCCAAGTGAAAACTTCTATATGAAAGACTTGATAGAAAAGCTTACTAACGATCACCTGAAATGCATGAGAGAAAACGGGTCAACTATGAAAATAGTTGGTGAGTAAACACGTTTTAGCAAAATAAGAAACTCGTAGAAATAATCAAAGCTTTCGGTCAACGAAAGGGTCCACAAAGCAAGGCATTGTGTATCCACTCAGTTCCAAGTTCCGACCATACAAAACTTGCAACCTGTGTGTACACAACCCATTGCACAAAAATATAGTGCGTCAAGTAGTCAAGTGTAAGCGGTCATAATAGTTCCCAAAGCAAAGGCATTGTATATCCACTCAGTTCCAAGTTCCGCCCATACAAAACTTGCAACCTGTGTGTACACAACCCATTGCACAAAATATAGCGTATCAAGTGGTCAAAATAGTTCACAATATAGTACCAAGTATATAATAATTTAGAGATGCTCCGAACATGGGAGACTTTGCACTGCTCCGAACAGGGGAGACTTAAGTTGATGCTCCGAACATGGGAGACTTTGCACTGCTCCGAACAGGGGAGACTCCTTTGTCACTCGACCACCTAGGCGAGATTTATTGAGAACGCTCCACCAATATGGCGAGACTTTATAGTGATGCTCCGATCATGGGAGACTTTGCACTGCTCCAACAAGGGAGACTCCTTTGTCACTCGACCACCTAGGCGAGATTTATTGAGAACGCTCCACCAATAAGGCGAGACTTTGGGTCAAGAACGCTCCACCAAAACGGCGAGACTTTTAGATCATAACACGTACGGTTCAATATATTTAAACAAGTCATGAGTCCATAATTAAGTCCAAGAGTCTAAGTCAAGTTCAAAAGTTCAAGTCTAAAGAGTTCATAGAAGTAATAATCAATTTAGTTCAAATATGGTTCATGCATTTCGCCCCAAAAGTATAGTAAAACGGTAAAAAGGGGATGTGATTACTCACTAGCATAAAATGTTCAATAAGTTCATAAAACATAATTAGTTTAGTTCAAGAATAAATCATGCATTCCACCCCAAAACAATTTAAAGCATTTAAAAAGGGGAGTCTGTGAATACTCACTTGATGAATAGATGCGAAGACAAAAGTGGGTACACCGAAATATAGCGTGAATCTCGAAACTGACCTATTATGAATGATATGATATGCAATAAGTCACGATGTAATGTAATGCACGCAATTCGGATGATATTTATACCATTTGTGAGTTTTGAAAAATAATACTTATCGTCGAAAAATACTCTTTTGACGTCTTGACCACTCAAAAATCACTTTACAAGTATTTACATCAAAATGTCATCCTACAATGGTTTTATAATGATTTATAGTGAAATTATCACTTTTCGTCGTAAAACAATGTCGTCGGAAATTTCATGAAATTGACAAAAATAGCTTTGAAAAACTAGTTGTAAAATGGTGTACGTCGATCGTTAGAGAACGAACTCGACGGTTTTGGAAAGTTTGTATCGAAATCTAGAAGTTTCGGTTCAGGAGTTTTCGTCATAGAGGTCTCGAACATAAAGATAATAGGAGTTAAATATGGTGATTTTAGTTACCGTAACACTTATCTCGTAAAAATAATATAGTTTTTCTAAAAATAATAGTTACGGCAAGTTTATGGAAACGTGTATATCTTAGTCGTTTCAAATCCGTTTTCTACGTTTAATATGTCCTTAGCTTCGTATCAAAGTATACTAATATATTTTTGATAAGTCGAAATAATTTGTAAAGCTTAGGACTCGTTTTTGACTCGTACAAAACTAAAATAGGTTGCTGAAATTTCAGAAAATATATATTTCGTCGTCAATCTTGAAAAATTCATAACTTCTTCGTTATAACTCCGTTTTAATCCGTTCAGGCGGCCACGGATTCGTTTTAAAGTATATTTTCTAAATATCAAGGCCAAAAATTTGTGCCCACTGTCGGATTTTCCAGAAAAACAAAATAAGGACAGAACACTTTATATACTTGTCGAAAATAGTTTTTCTCGTACTAAACCTATTCCAATCCCTTCAAATCAACTCCAAAGCTAATCTAATCCTACCATACACCTTCTCAGGGTGTCATGGGTTCCTAATCATCATCAAGACCAACATATACCAAGGGGATAATTATAGGATGACTTTATATATATAAAACTCTAAAAATCAAGATAAAAATGGTATAAATATACACAAGTCTTGCATACTTGCTAAAAATTGATGAAACACATATGAAATGAAAGTGAAAGATGTAAATGAAAATGAAATGCTTACAAGATAATATGATGAGGTGAAAGTAACAAGGATTATCCTAAATACCCTAGGTTTTTATTTCAAAACCTTGATTAAGAGTAATACTAGATTGTTAAAAACTTGACTTGAAAATTTTTGGTGAAACCCTTCTTGATCCTCTAGGTGGCCGGTTTTAGAGCAAGAGAGAAAGAGATGGTTTTTATTTTTTTTCACACTTTGAATAATGTATCTATGTGTTGTAGGAATACATTATTGTGTAACTATAAAATGATATAATTGAAAGACAAGATCCTCAATTTGAGGATAGTGGATGATCTTGGGTTTGAATTAGTTCCTTTTATATATATATATATTTTTTTTTACAAATATGTATAAGTGTAATTATATGTAAGTTACTTGAAGACTTGTGTCAAATTGTGTACACATTTGAATATTTAAGGTAGCGTTAAATAAAATAAATTTTCACGGGTCAAGATAAAATATATTAAGGTCATAAAAATTATAAAAATACATTTCTTGAAAGATTTGAGTGAATAAATATTTATCGGGTTAATTTAAGAAAACCGTCGTAATTTATATAAACATAACAATTTATATAACGAATAAATTTAAAACACCGAGTAAACTAATAATAATGTTTTTATAAACTTAATATGAGTATAAAAATATATTGTGATAGATTTTTGGAAGTAACGGATCAAATGTTCAAAATAATGTTTACGCGATAACGTTTATTTAATATGAAATTATGCGTTTATCGTGAAATGAAAAACCCATGCATGACTAGTATGATGAATGTAGAGTTTGAGAAATGACCAAAAATTGAGAATTGTGACACGACCCATCCCGACGACACGTGGCACCACTCATGTGGTGACACGTGGCGTTGACTTCCGTTGACCGGCCTAACCACAAGGACGAATTATGTAAATAAATTTAAGGATATACGATGCAACGATCTTTAACCAAATGGGCTAACGTGTAAATTATAACTAACTTACTTAACGCCCGTTAAACTAAAGGATCAGTGGTGTTATTTGTTTACCAACTTAGGACTACCAGTGCAACTTTAAACTTTCAGGGACGAAAGTTGTTACTTTTGACATACCACAGGGACCATCCATGTAATTTACTCTTATTTCTTTTATCCACTCCTTATGGTTTTACCCGCTATTTTTATATATTTTTTATATACTTTTTTGTCTAGTTATGTTTTATATACGGTTTTTTTTCTATGTATTTTTATATACGTTTTTATTCGTTTTTATACGTTTTCGTCTGTTTTTATACGTTTTCGACCATTTTCTTAAGTTTTCGGCAACTTTTATTCATCCGTTTAATACATTTTCATCCAATTTTATACGTTTTCACATATGACAAAAACATTTAAAAAAAAAAAGTTTTTGACACAATATTCCAATTTTTTTTTTTTTAAAAAATTGAAAAAAAAAAATTCAAAAAAAAAAATCCGAAAACAAACTAAAACTTATTTTGTACAATTTATATAATTTACCCTAGGGTTGGTCACAATATCGCAAACTCACAAAGATTATTTATGTAACTTAGAAGGGTAAAATGATCAAGCTACTCACATAAAGACAAGATGTAAACATTAATACTTACAAAAGTTTTTTTTTTTCGAAACATATATTTAAACAAGTACTAGACGAGTACCCGCGCCTAGCGGCAGCGGTTCCCGATATGCAATATACTGATAAGTGTTTTGTATAACGTTCAAAATAGAACGTAAAAAGATCAAAATGTAATTGCAAATTGTTGTAACATGTGATAATTCAACTCTAGACGAGTACCCATGCAAAGCAACGTGATTTTACAGAGTCAGATTATTTTAGTGATAAAAAAAAGTTTACGGGTTATAAACGAAAAATAATAAAAGTTTGAGGATTTTGGGATTAAACATAATATTTTGAAACCCGGTTCGACCCAGGTGGTACAACCAGTTGAACCGTTCCGATTAAAAAAAAGGGTCAATTTATACCGGGTCAACCCGCTGGGTTAGAAGCGTCCTGGGTCAACCCGGTTTCCAATGTGTATTAATAGTTTCCTTTTGGACTTGTTGCCGAAATGTCTTGTTTTTTGTTTTCAGACATTATAGCAAGAGTTGATGAAAATGATGGAGAAGAGAAGGATAATTTATACTACTCATTTTCCGTAATTATTGCTCCAAGTAGTAAATGCAAATGAGGCCAATTATTTTGGGACGGAGGGAGTAACTGGTAAGTCATTAATTGATAATTGTCGGTTAACAAATTTCTTCTCTCAGTCCACTATAAGACCATATAGAAAACGGTAACACACTAATTGAAAAATTAATTGTACGACTTTTCATGATTTTCACCATTTGCAATATCTTTAAATTGATTTCGATGTTTTTGAAATTTTCAACCAAAGTTGACTATTTTTCAAACGCATGGCTAGTTAATAGTTGCCTGCAATAGTAGTTGACTGCAATGCATTTCAACATTTCATTTTTCAACTTTTCAACATTAATAGTTTATAGCCGAGTACTCGCGCCTAGCGGCGGCGGTGTCTAGTTGCAGACACAATTTCGGTGGTAGCAATTTAGTTTTCAACATAAGTTTGATGCGTTGATTTGTGTCTGGTGCGACGGTTCATGTGAATTTTGCTACTATGGTTTATGCTAGTTTCTAGTCGTGGTTATAAATTATCAATGTATACAAAATTAGTCGTGGTCAAAAATTATCGACGTATACAAAATATTAAATTGAATACATTCAATATTTTAGCGGACGTAAAAAATGATATTATATATTCCAATCCAACCTACCAACTTTCTTTTAAATAAATTCCCGTATGAAAAATATTTGGCTATCAAGATATGCCAAGCACAAAACAAATTATTGATGGAAGATATATTGTGTATGAGTTTCAACATTTCATTGAATATGAGTTTTAACATTTCATTCTTTCCCTTTTAAACATTCAATCAATACGTATAGCATTTAGCATATTGAATCGTTTCACAGTAATGTTTATGTTTATATATATGGTATTGATTATGTGTTGCCATGCATGTTTCGTGAACCATAACTCATTCAACAATTTAATTTTTTCAACATTTAACAAAATCCACAATTCAGCTTTTGACCATTTTTTCTTTTTATGTAGTTATTAAGATTTTTATTTTTGACATTTTAAAAAGTTATAAAAATTTTGACTTTCAATATTCAATATTCAAGTTTTCATTTTTCCCTTTTGGCTATTTTTCCATTTTAGATAGTAAAGATAATGGTTTTTAAAGATATTATCCCTAAATTAAATACTAAATATAAAATCTAGTTTATCTAGCATCAACATATTTTTCAAATGTTTAGTTTAGTTTAGAAAGAAAATTGCATTGTTTAAGGCGATGAAACTTTTGGTAAGTTTTTATTTGCATATTTTATTGATTTGAAATGAACAAGGGTGTGTTTGGCAAAAGTAGTAGTGAGTAGTATCTGTGAGCTGTGAGCAGTAGCTGTGCAGCTCACTGCTTTTTAAAGAAGAATTGAAAAATTGAGCATTTCTAAAATATAGGAAAGCTCACCGCTCCTTTGCCAAACGAATAATAAAAATCAAAATGCTCATTGCTCACCGCTCATCGCTCCAAAAAGCTTCACACCGCTCCGTGCCAAACATACCCTAAGTATATATATATAATCTTTAGATTGATTATTTTCATTGATCATTATTTACATCACCGTGTATTTAGATGAAGATATTATATATAGTTCTCACAAAATAATAATGCTAATACTAGTGTAAACACTTTTCAAAGTATCAATAACGACTCTCACCATTTATGCTCATTAATCTATGCTCAATATATATGAGAATCAGTCCATAACATCGATTATCGACCAAACAATCTATTATATTTTGTTTACCAATTTTTTTTTATTCTCTTTGTTATTTTAACCTAATTAGTTGGACAATGATTTTGCGAAAACAAGCTACCATATATCAAACTCGGTTAAAAAATCAAAAAGGAAATTACAAATAACACTATAATAAGCTTTTTTAATCACTCTAAATCTTAATTAAACCTTCTTGAGCAAAGTCTAAAACTCTAATTTTACAACAAAATTTGTGTTTGAAACTCTGGTTCTTAGTTTTTGGTGACTAAACTCACAAAACCGGAGTCTAACATAGCATAAATTCAGACAGTTAACCTTTCAATTTGGTGCAAGTACCAACGTGATGTAGAATTTAGAGGGAATCGACAAATTGTATTATCAGATTTTAAATATTAAATATAAAAAAAATATATATCTAAACCTTAAATGCTAAACGGGCTTAAACCAACGGGTCGGGCTTATAAACCTTTATTATCTAACATCTCCTTTCGAACTCGTAATGCTGGAGCGGTAAACATTATGAGTTTGCTATACAGAAAATAAACTAAAACTGAAATACAAACGAAACGCGGAGTGTTCCAGAGTCCAAACTCTGTGCTAGACGGAGTCTCAATCCGATGCAATCCAAACTGTAACACAACGACAATATTCAAGTCTGAAACAGACGGACTAAAGTCATTGCAAAACCAAATTCAAAGCATAGAAGCATAATTATGGAGATGAATGAGAGTAGATTCAAACAGGATGAGTAGATTCAGACAAACATATACAGATTCAGATGGGCAGATGCAAAGCAGATTCAGGAAAACATGTGAAGACAGAGCAGATTCAGGCAAACAAAACATATTCAGACATGCATATATAGATTCAGACAGGTAGATGCAGAGCAGATTTAAGCAGACATGTGCAGACAGAATAGATTGAGGCAGACAAAACCAGGCGGATAGAGAACCATACGAGGACCAGGAAGGAATTCAGACAAATACGGAACCATACAAAACTAGATGAAACGAGACAGATGCAGAGCCAAATGCATAGCCAGGCATAATCAAAGCGAAGCCGGATGGAACCAGAACATATTGTTGATGTCGAGATGCTATACATAACTACTCAAGACATAGTCGAATTAGTTAAGACTATAACATCACCGTTACTATCATTAACACCAATTTTCAATTCAACACTGATACCGATACTGATACCAATACCAACACCAACACCAACACCAACAATAAACACAATCAATGCAACTCACTCGAACCCAATATATTCAACCAAGTAGAACCATATATTAATTTACATATCCGTAGAAATCAAACGGAAAATCCGGATCCAATAATAAACAAATTCGAACTTATGTCAAACAAAATCAAGCAAAACACCAATAGTTTGTCAAAGGCAGTATCCAACGTCCCACTAACAATTTGTCAAACAAAATCAAACAAATGCAACCCACCGTCCCACTAACAATTTGTCAAAACCTACAAACCAATCAAACTTTTGTAATGCAAAATAGTGAAATACACTCGTTTCGACCAAATAAATGGTCACGTGACAATCTGGAACAATCGCAAGGTTTCAACGTATGAACAACATACCAATCACACGAATTCAGACACCCAACAGACGAAACTTTTTTTTTTTTTCCTCCTAGCTCTCATATTCAACTAATCTATACTACTATATAAAACATTTAAGTTGTGAGCTCCACAAAAAATTAAAATAAAGAGCTCTAATTATTGTGTGACATGTGTTACTTCTCTAACTAAAAAATAACAAAAAGATAGGAGCTCTAACAAACTAAAATAAAAAGCTCTAATAATGGGGTAACATATGTCACTTCTTAACTAATTAATCACCTTTATTTTTAAATTTAAATGTCTTTTAATTCATTTAATTTTTTTATGATCTAATTTCACCATATTTTTTAAAATTTTGTGCTCTTTAATTTAACATCTATTTTGATATATGTCTATGAGTTTTTAGTTTTTGCATTTTTAGTAGGTTTATTTTATTTTGATTCAAATTTTTTATAACTTTAACCTTTATTTCAATCAATACAAATTTTATTTATCAAAATCATTTACTTTTGGTAAAGTGTTTGACGGGAAAGAGATTGTGAAGGTATTTTTATATGCGGGAATAATGATGTCACGGGAAAGATATGGAAAACCCAAACAAACACATACAACTAACACATATACATTTGGAGTGTTGTGAAATGAATTCACTAAGCGGGTAAGGAATTGCGAGGAAAGTTGGGTTAGCAATTCATTTACTATATTTATTATATAACTATATTTATCACCGCCGCTGTGCGCGGGTATCCAACTAGTAATATTGCAATACACCCACATTAAATAGAAAAAACAAAAATCTAACTAAACGGGCCTAAACCAACCAGTCGGGCCTACAGGCCTTTATCATTTAACGCGTATACTACTTAATGACTAATTATGTGGGTGTAATTATATATATATATATATATATATATATATTATATACTAAATGTCGGGGAAGAAAACAGTAACAAGCACGCATTAAATGCAAACTTTCTCAACTTGGCTGAAATAGTCCCTGAGGTTCAAGTGACGCTGCAAAATAAGTCCTGGATCATTAATTGCTAACTATAGCAATCTGGCAAAAATAGTCCCTAAAGTTTAAGGGACGTTGCAAGGTAAGTCCTGTAGAATTAATTGCTAACTATAGCAACTTGGCAAAATTAGTCCCTAATGTTTAAGTGTCGCTACAAAGTAAGTCCTTTGAAGCCAATCCCGCTGCATCGCGCGGGTTTCCACACTCGTATATACTAAAAGGCAGGAATGGGTGATGTAGCATTAATTACTAATTATAGCAATTTGACAAAAATAGTCCTTAAAGTTTAGTTATCCTTGTAATCTAAGTCCTTTGTAGCATTAGCATAAATTACTATCTATAGCAATTTGACAAAAATAGTCCCTAAGATTTAGTTGTCCTTGCAAACTAAGTCCTCTAACATTAATTACTATCTATAGCCATTTAACCAAAATAGTCCCTAAGGTTTAAGTGTCTTTGCAACCTAAGTCCCCACCATTAATTACTATCTATAGCCATTTAACAAAAATAGTCCCTAAAGTTTAAGTGTCTTTGCAACCTAGGTCCCCACCATTAATTACTATCTATAGCCATTTAACCAAAATAGTCACTATGTTTAAGTGTCTTTGCAACCTAAGTTCCCAAAAATTAATTAGTATGTATAGTTATTTAACAAAAATAGTCCTTAAGGTTTAATTTTCTTTTCAAGGAACATATTGTATCATTAATTAGTATGTATAGTCATTTAACCAAAATAGTCCCTAAGGTTTAATTGTCTTTGCAACCTAGGTCCTCACAAATTTCTTGCCAATTCATTTGTTTCAAATTTACATGTGCAAAAGCAACCCCGCCGCAACGCGCGGGTTACAACACTCGTTTTAAACTTAATGTGACATATTGTCATATCAAGCTCGTACTTAATAACTAATTCTGGGAGTACAATTTATAGAGCTAGTTTTTATACAAGAGACCAATTATCTCAAAATCTAGAAGGTTAAAGCTAGCTTGTCTCAATAGCTATCGTGTTGGACCTTTATATCTTATCTTATCTTTTATTTCTTCATTGTCTTTAACGTTCTATCTTTTGAGATGCTAAAACCAAGTGTAAAGTGATCAAAACCAAGTCTTATTCATACTGATCAATCTTAGGATGTTCTAATAAACAATCTCATGATTTCTTTTATTAAAGAATAAGACAAATTTTTCATATGTTAAGAAATTTACATTCATTTAATGTCAACAATATTTTTAAATGTTGAATGCTTTTCTTTAAGCATGGAGAGATTTCATGCATGACGCTAATAACTAAGAAAAAAGTGCATTGTTATTCTTTATCATTATTATTATTATTATTATTATTATTATTATTATTATTAATTTATCTACAATGGTAGGTACTAGTCCGTTATGCATAATTTAAACGTGAAAATAATCAAACCATAAGCTTTGTTTTAGCGTTTGTGTCATTACTTGTATGTTTCATTCTGAAAAGAACTTGCTACACAGATTATGACAAAATTAATATTTGTTGTGTAGTAACGACTCTTTTTAACTGATGTCTACGTACTTAGCTAGCTAGTACGACTTCATATTCTTTTCTTGTTTAATTATTTGGATTTAGTTTGCTCATAAGCCGGCAAAATACCTACATAATGTATCACTTTCCATATTATGTATGTTTTCTTTTTATTAACTTTGGTATTTTTGTTATACTTGTACAGTTGTACCTAAACAAAGTGTGCTTGTTGTGCTATTTGTGCTATTTCCTTTATCTTGCACTACTACACAAAAAGGCTATTTAGACCTTCTCAAAAAGATCTTATATAAAAGCTTTTTTTTTTGCGAGCCCATACTTGCATAGACCCGTTCATTTGATGAACACACGTCTATCTTTCTGATTGCAGAAGATTAATGGAGGGACAAGTCGCCGTTGGTGCTAATAACAACGATGGTGGCCAAGTAAGGAGAGTTCATATCGTTTATTATCTTAGCAGAAATGGCCGTATAGAACATCCCCATCTCATTCGCATTCACCATGTCTCGCGTAATGGAATTCATTTGAGAGGTTAGTATCGATGCATATGTTTTTTTAACAGCAAACACATGCACACGTACCATCACTTAATGCGTTTGGTCCAAGACGGAATTGAACCTTCACTACTTGAGGGATATAGCTATGCCAAATAGACATTTCTGCGACGCAACAGTTAAGTTGTGTGTTGTACATGTAAAATGCATAGCACAAGATGTGAATTTATATTCACATGGTGTGCAAACTTAGGTATCACCGAGTCATGTGATTGTCACGCGTGGTTAATTATAATATGTACAACTGCGTGCGGGTTTGTTGGAGTAAACATAAAATTTACCGATAAAAAACTCACTTTCATGCCAATGGTATTTTTTAATTTACAGCTCGGAATCATTGTCTTTAGTAAAACTATAAACAGAAAACCAGAAGAAAAGATTTGTATATCTGTTGGTTAGTAAAGAACTTTAACATTTGGCTCACATGTTTGAATGTCAAGTTTTAGAATCAGTGTGCAACGATACATTACATCTCCATCTTTGTTATCAATTTATCAACATTTTTTTTTTTTTTCTGTATGTTAGGCATAAATTCAACTTCCCATTCTTCACAAACATTTTTTTTATAGATATTTTGGAGATGTTGTTTTTCAATATTCTCAGCTTAAGAGCATCTAGAATTTGATCATTTGTTACTGTCTGTCTTTTAACGTACTCTTATATGATTCAATGGAATGGCTGATTGATAAAATGTTATCATTGCTAGATGTGAAGAGTTGGCTGTCTGAACTAAGAGGAATGGACATGCCAGATAGTTTCGCTTGGTCATATAAGAGGTTCGTTTTGTTGGTAGTTTTTCTTATTCAGATCACTTCAACTCACTCATAATTGTACAAACATACAAATCTCAGTCACTTTATAAATTGTTCGATAATATTTTTAATTTTTTTATACATAAGGCTCATATAGTTTTTTTTTTCCATGATCAAGTTTTAGCTAAATTAGTACAGTAAAAGACTTAAACACCATTATTTTGTTGTGTTGAAATTCCTTTTTTGTATCTTTAAAGAAAATAATAACATTATGTTTCTATATATATAACATAATTTCGCTGTAAAATTTATAGTTTCTAGATAAAGTTTTACAAAATGTGATTTTTCGTTCATGTAAAATAATTCACAGAATATACAAAGGATCATATGTTTGGCAAGACCTATTGGATGAAGACCTCATTACCCCAATATGTGACAATGAATATGTTCTCAAAGGATCAGAAATATCCTCAAAAACATTTAACAATGGTACGTTTCTTTGCAACTTAATTTGAATCTTGTCAAGTTCAAGTACTTGAACTTATTAGTTAAAGATGGCCTCGAAAATGAATTGAAGTTTTCGTCTTGGATGTATTGTTTTAGGTTTGAGTGCATACAGCGAAAAAGAAGTCCTTGAGCTAGAAAAGTCGTCGCATTTTGAAGTCAATTTAGAAGATCCAAAATATCGTTCACCTGAAAAAGAATATGCTCTAGATTTCTCAACAAATACGTCCATTGAAATCGAAGGAGAATCTTCATTTGGTTCCAATGTTACAACCGACGACAAAGCTGGAGTTATAATAAAGAATCAAGATGAATACAAAGAAGATGAAGAAGAAATGGATCACATCCCAAAGGACAAAAACGAGCATAATTCCTTTTACAAAACGTTTTTTAACAAGAATACGAATGATAACAACTATAATAATAACAAATGCATGAAAAGTAGCAATCAAAGTGTAAAAAGTTATTTCAAGGCTCCATTACCAACTTATTCGCTTGGAGAATCAGGTCGTTTATCAAGCTCACGAGCATTACATATGTTTCGGAATTGGATTACTTGTGGGACCAATGACACCCACGAAAAGGCAGTAGTGGTGATCAACAAAAGGAAAGGTGTTAGAACTTCCACTGTAAGTTCGGTTTCTGAAAAGACCAGTGAAGAAAATAATATGGGACCAACATATAAAGAGCAGAAGTTTAGAAGCTTTGAGAAAAGCGACGATGGAAAAAGTGGATCAAAGAAGAGCAAGAATGAGTCCCGTAACTATAAAACCTCTGCAGCCGCTTATAAGCCTGTCAATGGCCCCAATTGCGCGTAAGTTCAATTCTTAGTTTCTCGAGTGTATTACAGTTTGACTTTTAAAGTCAAATGTGCATTTTCTGATTTTGAATTTTATAATTAATTATTAGAAATTTAATAATGAGCACGTAAACTCGCCAACAATCTATATTAAGGAAAGTTGATGGATATGAACTAGGTGTTAAAGATGTTGATTAGAAAACAGGTATGTTTGACTTAAAGAAAGTCAAACTGTACTATGTGCTCCATATGATCAATAAAGTTACATTATTCATAACTGTGAGATTGCATAAATAAGTTGTATTCTATTATTGATAATTAGTAAATTTGTATCAACTTAACTTTTGCTATTGCAGGCAATGCGGGAGGAAATTCAATCCAGAAAAGCTTCATAAGCACATGCAATACTGCAGAGGAATGAAGGCGTTTGCAAAGTCTACGAATTCAAGGCCTAAACCAAAGACATCAACACCTTCTCCTCCTGCACCTCTTGGAACATATTTACTTGACAAATAATCAGTTTTTGAATTTGTTTCTTGTATGGTTTCCCCTATACAACACAAATGATAATGCGTGTAAACTAAAACAATAATGTAAATATCATCACCCTTTTAAGAATTTTAAAGATTTTAAACTAAGCCCCATGTACTTATCGCATATTACCCATAAAGTTTAGTTAAATTGAAAATAACTGTCATCTTCGATGTCAGTTTTGCAAATTTTCTTGTATATTTTGAATATTTGGTGATTAATTATGATAGTGGTTGACTTATGTTTTGTTGAAGTATTTTTTTAGAGTAAAGTCCAAAAAACATCCATGTGGTTTGCCCCGTGGCGCTGTTTACATCCCTAAACTTTTTTTTGGAACATTTACATCACTCCGTTAGTAAAGTTGGCGAAAATCATCCCTAGGGACGAATCTGCAAAGATGTCCCGTTAAGTCCCCGTCTTGGTCACGTGAGGGGTATTTTTGTCCATTTCTTACTAAGGCCCACGTGTAAAACCCACCATTTTAATAGCGTGATCTTCTTAAATTCATTTCTAACCTAATTTCAATATCTCCAAATCCAAAAACACTAACAATTCTAATCAATTAACCTATCCCTAAAATCAAAACCCCAACAATGTCACACACTATGATTTGCAGATGTGGGTTACCCCTGTTATTAGTACTTGGAGACCAGCAAATCGGAAGACGTTTTTGTTGTCCAAAACCTGTAAGACATCAACTTGGTTGATTTTATGTGTTCTTTTAATGTTGATTTGTAATTTGAACTTTTTTTAAAGGTACCTAATGATGGGTTTCAAGACTGGTGGATCCTCCATGTGTCCAAGATCCGTCATGATTATTCCTGGATTATTAAGAAACATGAATCAGCTTGAAGAAGCATCAAGGGAAAATGCACTAAAAGCTAGAAGATACAAGTTCATGTTAGGATTCAGTTGGTTTTTTTTGTTATGTATTTGATGTTCAAATGAAATACATTAATGTAATGTGCTTGTTAGTTATGAATGAAATGTCTGGTTTATATGTTAATATGCTGTCATCTTTTCTTTGAATATGTTAACATTGGTTGAAATGCATGAAATGGGTTGACATTGTTGACTGTAAATGGGTTGAAAATACATCTGCAAACCAAAGACCAAGACAGATTCAATAATGCATAGGTGCAAACAAGACACATGGACAAACCATGACTGAATAAAAAATGCAGTCAATGTTTGGTAAAAACCAAGACCATGAACTTGTGGTTTCTGCTTCCACAATAGCGTATGCAACTGGATAAATCCCATGGTTTGCATCTATCCCAACAGCTGTGAGTAACTGACCTAGGTACTTTCCTTTCATGAAACAACCATCCAGCCCAAGTAAATCTCTTAACCCTTCTTTAAACCCTCTCTTCAAAGCTCCAATACAGACATATATCCTTCTAAATTGTCTTGTAGTATCAATTGGATTGTAATCTCTTTCTAGATCTAGCTTGACAGTTGTGTTCTCATTGCTCCTTTGCAGCTCTAAGACATAATCCCTTAACCTTGCATATTGTTCTGTATAGTCACTCTTAACCTTCATCACTGCTTTACCCTTTGCTCTTTTCACCTTGCCAATAGAGATTCCAATTTGATATTTCTTTTGCAGTTGCTCTCTTAAGGCTTTAATTGGGATTTCTAGGTTTGGTTTTATGGTTTCTTCAATATCCTTGGTAAGAAAGCTATTTGTGCACTTCTTCACTTCTCTTGTTTGCAAACAAGTTGTGAATCGAGAATATTTTCACAACCCATGTACCTTATTGGGAGAAATGTGCAAAGTCCAAGGACATGTGATGTCCTCATAAATATAATTGCCTTTATTGCCACCTACTTTTATTCTCAATCCCCCATCTTTATTTATTCCCTCTACACTATCATTTGTCTCATTCATTTTGGACTTTACCCATGTTCCTTTAACATTTTTAAGTGGGCTGCTAGCTTGTGTCTCATTCTTTTTGGACTTAACCCATTTTCCATTCACATTTCTAAGTGGGCTGCTTTTTGGACTATCATGTGTAAACACAGGACACTTACCCCTACATACAACCCTAACCCTTTTTTTTTTTTATCATTTTTCCAAGTATACAACTGCCTTCTAGTTGCTTTCACGGCCGTGATCACCATTTTGGTTACTTCCTTTTTGGTCCCAACGTCTCCCAACAAAAATGTTTCATTACTACTACCACCAGAATTTAACATCATGTTCCCTACTAAGCTTTGTCATTGCTCTCTTTCTTGTATCACTGCTACTATCATAACCTCTTTCATTACCACTATCACTCTCTATGTCAATATCCATATCAAAGTCATCTAGATTATACCCTTCTTCAACATCTAATTCAACAGGGACTTCAAAATTGCCACCCTTACCTCTCACCCATTCTACATCTTTGTCAGTGTTTCTAAAGAATTCTTCCATATCTACATCAACTAAATTGACCTCATTTTCCTCATCAACTATATAGTCACTATCTTCGCTATCATCACTCTCTGAACCACGTCACTCATGCACTATCCTCGTACCACGCACTAACCTCACACTCTGCATTAGCCTCACTCTGGACTAGCTTCAGTCTCTGCACTAACACTCTTACCACTATCCTCAAAACCATGAGTAGGTTCTTCATCAAGAAGCAACAATGGAAACCTATTTTTCTTCACACAAGGCTTCTTAACGAGTTCCTAACTACTAAAGAAGTAGCTTCTTCTTCATCTATTTCCTCCAAAGTCGGTCCTTTGATGTATTAAATGGTGATTTCAAATAAGTATCTAGGGTCGTAAACTCATGCTCAATGTAGACATCAAATAGTTTGACCTTATCAGCATACCCAACTAGTTTCAACACATCTGCATCACCACCTAGTGCTTCTAAGCCATGATCCAATTCAGTGTTAGGTATTCTCCAATGATAGAACATCTTACAGTTTGGGCTTTTGTAACCTAACCTCCTAACCATGTCATTCAACTCGATTACAGAAAATAAGTTAACATCTACAAAGTCTATGTAATTAACACGGCCATTTGTGCAGGTCCTACACGGGGTTTAGTAAACAAACCACCATGATGAATCTTCAATGAGAAAAAATTTGGTTGCGTACCTATTATCAACAAGTAATCTTCAATTAATAAACGTCTAATGAATGTAGAAACAACTTTGAATATGTATTAATCAAATTACAACTTACTATCGCTTTTGTTCATCCACGGGATCATCATAGTCACGAAGGACCCATTCCACAACCACCATTGTTGTTAATCAACAATTGAACATAGGATTTGGGTTTTTTTTGTTTTTGTTATGTGTTTTGCTAACTTTGGGAGGAAGCGTTCTGCGGGTTTCAGTGTTGGTGAGTTTTAGAGGGAAATGATTTGTGGGTTTTAGTGTTTATTAGGTATTAAAAGAGGTGGAAGGTAATGGGGAGTAGAAATGGACAAAATACCCCTCCGCGTGACTGCCGCGTGGGGGACTTGAGGACATCTTTGCGACATTCGTCCTTAGGGATGATTTTGTGCCAACTTTACTAGCGGGTGATGTAATTGTTCCAAAAAAGTTTAGGGATGTAGCAGTAGCCACGGGGGCAAACCACAGGGGATGTTTTGGACTTTACTCATTTTTTATGAGGTTCTTCAGATATCCTTGACTTATGAAACTAAGGGATTGTTTTCTTTTTCGGATTAAGAGGTGGGCCCTTGTTAATAAGTCTTAATGGGGAGGGGCACCATTTGGTTTCTCTCTCCATATAGACTATTTAATAGAAAAAGAAACATATTATATGTGTGGCCCCACCACTATTTCCCCATTAAGACTTATTAACATAAAAAACACCTCCTAAGTCTTCGGATACTTGCGAATATGAAACAGCGTTAGTCTAGCCGGTGTTATCCGGACCGGACTCCGCGTGAGAGTAAGTGGAGGTTAACGAAGGTATAGTATAAATGTATGTGTGTGAAAATGATACCTTTTACCGTTCGTATGACGTATTTACTGCGTAGGTTGTCACTATCACAGTCGTTGCCCATGTCGCTTTCTCAGGGCGTTGGCGTTGTGAGTGACCTGTCCCGACATCGTCTTTGGCGTCATCGATACCCGGAGAATGAGACGAAATGCTTCCAGGCTAAATGCCAAACGTACTGTTAGGTCAACGACCCCTTCGGTTTTGGTCCATTCGGTTCGCTAATCTTTCGGGTATTTGGTCCTCTGGCTGTTCAGCCGATGGACCATATACGTCGTCATGTCCCCCCAGTATCATGTTGCTTGTTTTTGACAAGTGACATGATACTAATCCAGTCGTACTGTGAATCCATTCGAAGTTTTGGGTTTGTTTCGGTTTCTTGGGCCGCGCAGTGAACAGTGAGCCCAAGC
The DNA here is from genome assembly GCA_910596185.1 of Chrysanthemum makinoi. Classification (NCBI taxonomy): domain Eukaryota; kingdom Viridiplantae; phylum Streptophyta; class Magnoliopsida; order Asterales; family Asteraceae; genus Chrysanthemum; species Chrysanthemum makinoi. Next base: position 231,371,462 of record OU343218.1, read on the forward strand.
CCATTGGGCGAGATAGGTTAAAATTATTTTATCGAGATTCTTGGGATGTGCCATGTGGCAGGACGTGTCTCTTCTGACGGTCCAGATGTGTTCGCGTCCGTTTCTGACATGATGGGACGTTCTGTGAGCCCACACCTTTTGCCTATATAAACCATTTTTACCCCATTTACCATTTTCACTTTTTACTCTCGCCTCTTTTGTCTTTTGTCGTCAAGTCATCCGGCTAATCCAGGTGTGTTTCCTTCCGTTGTTCCTTCTTCACTCGTGTTATACTATTCTTAGACATTTTCTATGGCCTCTGGTTCTTAAACTCCTGCCTCCGATCCCTCTCCCAAGTCTGACATGCATATATTCACCTCCATATTAACCGATGCGGAGTTGGAGGGCATAGTCGCTGGTTACGGTGTCCCGACCGATCTGCATCCCCATCTTCCTCCAGAAGGTTTTACCATGAACAACCTTCTGGAAGACGCGATAGGTCTATACGAATCGTATTTTGACTTTTCGGGGGTTAGAGTTCCCTTTTCTTCCTTCTTACTTAGGGTGATGCTTACTTCAAAGTCCATATTTCCCAGTTGGTGCCGATCGAATTAAATCGCCTAGTCATGTTTGATATTTATTGTCGGAGCTTGGAAATCCAGCCCACAATGAACTTGTTTCACGTCTTTTATAAGCTCAATAAGCAAGGGCACTGGTTTTCTTTCGAACGCCGGACGGGCGGGGGTGCCCCCAGACGGATTTTCAAAGAAACATGTTCGAGTCTCAAAAGTTGGAAGGATAAATTTTTTCTAATTTGTAGAAAACTATAAGGGGGTTGAATAGTTTACCAATTAAAACTTTGTTTTGAAACTTATTGAAAGATCATTTGATATTTGTAGGATCGAAATATTATTGTGTTGATGATTCGGGTGGTCTTGGATGATGAAAATACATGTTTGCCATAGTTAGAGAGAAAGAGATGAGAGGGAGTTTCTTGGTAGAGACTTGGTTCAACAAATGTAAGGTTAGATTAAAGAAAAGCTCCACCCCTTCCATGGATGGAAGGGGTATTTATAGTTACAAACATAATGACCTCCTATTGGCCTGTGGATCAGGTATACAGTGGGTAAAGACCCGTCCTTCCTCCACGGTATTACACTACGCTAATATACGCTACACACTAACTAATAAACTACTAAATAACGTAAATAACTACAAGTCTACGAGCTAAAATATGCTAGACCATAATTGGGGTGACCGACACTTTAATATGGAATTTCCAATTCCTAACAATCTCCCCCTAAGGGAGGTCACCGCATGAAATACATTTTGAATCCTAGCATTCTATTCTTGACTTTGTTCTTGAGCTCGTAGACTTCAATTCTTCAAATTTCGCATTCTTTGTGCTTTTGTAGCGATTCTTTAAAGTCCGCATTGATTTGTACTTTTAGTGGAGGCCTTTAACTGATCCACATCTTTGATGATCTTTGAGCTTTCTTTGAGATCATCGACCACGATAAATCTCGGATCATCCTTTATTGTGTTGCCATCATGTGAAGTTGTGACTTTCGGATCGACATGCTCACACTTTCAGGATCATGACATCTTTCCATCAGAGTAGCGGAAGCTTTGGTTCAAGATATTTGCGGCAGTGAGAAGCATAGTATAAAATATTTGAGGCAAGTTACGTAGATATGCACAAGTCATGATTTCTTCAATTAAGTGTGGATGCTTTGTGAGCATGCGGCTGGATTGACTCCTCAATTACGATCAGCAGATCCAAATGTACCTGCAAACAACAGTTAGCAATAAATCACACAAAAGTGTCTTTGATCACTTTCGTTGAATTGAGGTACCACACGCGGTTCCCAGATTGATCGATACAAGTACCTGTGATCGGGTATAATTCGAAGAATCTCCTTGGCGAGGGGTTTCGCACACTCTAGCCGTTCTCAACCGAACTTCTCAAAGACAACACGAAGTGAGTGAACCCGACAAATTGAGATTTCTTGATTGATAAAATTGATTTGAAAACAATGTGTGTAAGAAAGTTTTGCAATATTAACGAAGGTTTTATGAGAAAGATCAATTTTCAATCAAAAATACTTTTGTATCGAAAGGGTACATTCGGCGTGCTAGAGAAAAGAAGATTTGCACATCGAACGGTTTTTCCAAAAGTATTTTTTCAATCGGAGATACTTTTTGTGTTTGAAAACATAAGTACACATTCGACGTGCTAGAGAAAAGAAGGTTTGCACATCGACCGGTTTTTCCAAAAGTATTCGTCAATTCAATTCCTGGACCAAGGTTGATTCAAGAGTGAATCACCCCATCGTTTTGTCGGTTGTCACAAGCTTGATCTTACGAGAAGATCTTACATGTTGCCACCAAGAGCTTGTTTGATGTTGGCTCTAGAAGGATTTCCATCTTCATCGTGAGTATTTTCATATCACTTTCGGATGTTAAACAATACCACAAGGATAATCGTGGGACTCTTAATATATAATCTTACTTTTCACATTGTGTGAAACAACAAGTCTTCATGAATTTTGTGTCCTAATGAGATATTATGGATGATCTCTTGGCTCTAGACTCAATTGTGCATTTGGTTCCTATCGATACTAGGGAGAGGGTCTCTTTCTTCAATATCAACAATCTCTAAAGAAGATCGATTATGTAGGTCCCCCGTGAGAATGAAACAAGCCCTTTTAAGAGGAACTTGAGTAGCTTGGGAAGTTTTAGTGCAGTCGTCGGGTCCATGACGTCTTGTCTTCAATACCGCGTTACCTTAGTAACCACCCAGTAGTGTAACACCCCAAAATTTCACCCGTGAGGCGTTGGTCATGGGGTGCTTCTACTAATCAATATACACAACACAAGCTAATAAAGAATGGAAATTCTATTCCATTTTCAAAATATAGATTAATTCATGAAATAGTTTTACATCATTGTTTCATCTTGGAGTAAAGTTCATAAAATATATGTTGTCCCATTAAAAGTTGAATTAAAATGTTTGGAAACACTTCGATGCTTATCTTGCATGAATGCCTTTCATTGCCGCGCCAAGTAATAAACTGAGAAAAAAACATGCTAAAATGTCAACACAAGGTTGAGGTAGGTTCATAGGTTTAAGTTTTGAAAATCAAGTTGGACCACCGGTTGCACATATAGCATCTCCGAAATAATCTGACACTATATGCAAAAAGAGCTAATACGGTAGTACCAGTTCATCTCCAGAACTACGGCGGTGTGCATGCATCTAGAAGCATGATAAATAAAAGCCCGGTAAGTGTATTTCGGTACACTCCATCAATACGATATGATATCGCCCGGGCATTTGCCTATCGGTCAAACTCGAGCGGGGTGTCATCCCCGATAGATCTATTCATAACGTCGCTCCCAGAAGGAAACTAACGATAACATAGTTGGGATTCAAGGTTGTTTCAGCGTAATAGTGTTTTCAGTTCGGTCGAGAAAGAGTTTTCATATTTTCACCCCATAGTTTTTATAAAGCAAGTAAATAAAAGAGTAAAAGTGGGGTATAAACTCACCCAGCTGATTCGGTGAATAAAGTATCAAGAGATCAAGTAACAAGTAGCTCCAACGCAACCTAAATTAAAATCTGACGTCTCGGTTTGGTTTTTGTGTGTTCACACATTCGAGTTTTTAAATAAATGCAAGTGTTTATCGTGGTTGTGTTTAATGTTTGCTTGTGTGGGGATTTATGTTTAAATCGTTTTAAAGTGTTTGTGAAAAATCATCGTTGTCGGTAAGTATAAATAAATACAACATTGAGTGATATGATATGTACATATATAAGTGAATGTGTTTTTATGTATATATATTGTAGAGTTAGTGAGAAATATTTTTATTACTTTTGTTTTAAATATTCTCTTGTCTTTTAGTCGGGTTTTAGTATTAAAACTAAATATATTAATTGTGAAATTATGAACGAAAAGTGTCAGAAATAAATTGTTTTGATATTTTTATTATTAGTTTATAAAATGTATAAGTTTGGTGTCAAAAAATAGTTGTTAGAATGTAAAAGTATATAAAAAAATATCACATTATTAAACTCGAGGGTTGAATGGTAAGAGTTATAGAAGTTATAAACTTATATTGGTTTTAAGAAAAGTAACAACTCAATTAAAGTTGGAGGCTAAATCATCAAATAGTGAAACTTGTAAAAATCACAAAGATATGAAAAACCGCCAATGCTGATTTGAACTCAGACACTTGTGGACAAAAGTATCGCCCCTCCCAATGAGCCAACGGCTCTTTTATTAATTATTGAGACAGGTTTGTATTTACCACGTTTTATCTTTGTTTGAAAATGGCTTAAGTGTAAAAAAAATAAAATCCTCTAAGCGACACAAAGATTCGAACTTGGGTGGGTTGTGTAAAGTTGATGAACAACACCAAGTGAGCCAGGGCTCCCTTCGTGTTAAGCTTTTCTGATTTAACCAAGTTAAGGAGTTTTGTGTCTGTTATATTTTGTTTCATTCGCTCACTGCACTGTGATCATATGCAATTATGCATGAATAGTTTCTGTGTTTCATTTCTTCTTCAAAATAGTTTTCATTTCTTTCGAGCACATGAGTTACCAAGTTCAAATTCGCGTGAATAAAAACGAGACTAAGTAAGCCAAAACAAGTACCGACTCATTTGTGTTTTGAGTTTTAATTTTTATCGAGACCCAAGAGTGATTTTAAAATAAACGACATACCTTTTAGAATTAAATGCAACGAAGGTTTATAGCGCCAACACAAAACACATTAAGTTTAGTTGATATACAAATGTTTCTATTTGGTTTGTCAATGTTTTAGAGATCGTTAGCTTTAAGACACATTGTTATACGATTCGATCCTTTAGATGTATTAAACATGTATACAGGCGATATGGAGATTAGAATAATAAGATGAATTGAGAGTGGGTCGAAAGAACTTACGACACTCTAGCGAGTGGTGACGAGATTTGAAGCGAAGTGAACGTGACCTAAGTGACTCAAGGTGACACCCTCGAACCTAATACTTAAGCTAAGCGACTAACCATGTGTTTTTCCTTCTTCCTTGCACGACAGTGAGGGAGTAGTAATGTGAATGTGTTTTTGCGTTTTGGATTTTTTGTTGCAAGTGTAAGTTTTGTGTTTTTAACCAAGTGTAATATATAGAAGGTGTAAGCATAGTTCTACTAATATTATATGTACTTCCTTTCTAGTTTCAAGGAGATGAAAGTGATGGGTGAGGGGTCCTTGCACATGCTTCGACTGGAACACAAATTTGGGGCATGCTTTGATGTTGTCTTGATTGAGTGAAAGGGGTGGTCAAAGGTATGCTTGAATCACATGGGCTTCACAGAAACACATGCAATGTTAATTCAACATATGACAAGCATAAGATTAGCAAAGTTTGTTGGGTTTGACATTTGACCAAGAATTGGTACTTTGTGTTTTTGCTTGTCTTGTACTCGATGGTCATAGAAACATGGTAAATACATGTGACAAATAATTGTGTTTCAATAATTTATGTGCTTGATTTGTTGTTTTGGTCTCACACGTATGATATAGTAGACCAAGGTGATGTTTGAGATGCTTGGTGTTTCGTTGGGTCACATTTGTATCAAAGAAACATAGAAGAAAATATAACTTCACTTTTGCCAAGTTTTTATTTTATAAGTTAGTATGGAGTGTGATTTGTTTTGCTTGGGTATTTTGTTGGTTCACAAATATTGAGACACATATCAAAAATTTTTACATGCCAATTTTGTGTTACTAAAATAAAATAAGGTGTGCTTGGTTGAAAAATAAAGGCTAGGCCCAAGTGACTTAGTTAAAGATGTTGGGTTGGATCGGGTTGAGCATCGAGCCAATAAAATAATTGGATCGAGTCGGGTTGGGCTTAGAGGCTCGGTAGATAAATAAAAAAATAAAAAAGTTTATATTTATTTTATAAAGTTTTATTATCGGAGTGAGGTAAGTTTAAAAAACACGTGACTTTATGGGTGTTTAAAGTTCGAAAAAGAAAGAAAAAATATGGCGAAAATCGGGTATGAAATTTCACAGTGGTTACAAGTAGCATGCCCTAAGGTTGAATTATTGGGTATTTACTTTCACCGCTTTTACATTCATTTCTTTTAAATTCTTGCCTTCGACCTTTCTGAGAGGCTTCATCTAGAAACCTTGTTGGGTTTATTCGATTCAGCTGTCACCGATCGTTTCTTCAATATTCTCATTTTTATCCTTTTTTTCATCATACCTAAAGGACTACACTATCTAGTGGATTGTACTGGGAAGATCCCTCCGATTCACAGCGGATCGTGGGAACTAATACCTAACCTCACCATCCTTATCTTCCATGCATAAAAGTAAAATGGAACCGGTCTTTTGGTACTGTTCATTCCTTCTCGAAACCAATTGAAAAATCATTTGGAAAATCAATCAGATACTTGTGATCACGAGATCAAAACATTTTGTACCTTAATAGTTTGATCATTTAGAAATGCTCCTCCAACATGTCTTTGTATGATTTTGAAATTGTTTAGCCATGGGAAGCAAAGTTGTTAAATAATTTTTGATCACAATTCTTTAGAAAAGCATTTGAATTTCTTTTGATACATTCTCCCCTCGGTATGTGCGTAGGATATTTGAAATCATTTTATCACATAGGGAAGAGTTCTTAAAGTACTTTCCACGATCACATATGCCATAGAAAACCATTTGAAAACTCAATCAAGGTACTTTATATTTAAAACATAAAAGCTTTTGTACCTTGATAGTTTATTTTCTTTTGAAATGCTCCCCTCAATATGTGCTTGAGATTCGGCGTTAGCACATATGACGACTGCACAATTAATCAAAACGATCACTTTTATCAAATTTCATTATTAAATCACAAATTCTCCCCGTCAAAATATCAAACTTTGAGATTTTGGATCCCAAGTATTTAATTATGTTTAGAAAAACATGGGAGAATAATGCTTGAGATTTAAAAACTCATCTTGTTTTTGGATAAATCCTCCAACGTATGCATTATATTGTATTAGAAATCGTTTGGCACATGGGGCGAGATTGCCTTTAAAGGACTAAAACCAATTCCATTTAAAACAAATTTGAGATTTAAATCGATCTCTACCCGTCCAGAAATTTCAAACCATTTGAGATTTGTGATCCCAAAAGATTTAAATCTTTTAGAAAATTTTGGAGAAAGACGTGGCAAAGTTTAATTTTGAAAAATGATTGATAAGGAACAGTTTTTCGAAATTAAAGATTGTTAGTGTCAGATATGATAGTTTTTAAGAGATCTTTTAAGTAAAATAAAACAATTTCACAATCAAACAAGAACAGAAAAAATTTCATTTTGAAAGACCTTGATTTTAAAGAAAATCATACCATGACATAATATTAAATCTTTAGATCATACATTATAACGATACAACGGTTTTTGATGAAATATAGTTTGAAAATATTTAATTTGAAATCACTGAAGATTTGACAAAATAAAGTTCGATTGATTTCAAAACTTTGAATCCGATTTATTTTCAAAACAATATTTTCCATTTTCAAAACAATATTTTTCAAAATTGTTTAAAAATGGTATCATTCACTACTTTTCTGCCTAAATCGTTAGGTGCTTGAGAAGCTTATGTTGTTCTTTGTAAAGGCTTGGAAGAAAAACGATGCTGTGATGCGGTGAGACTTACTACGTTGCATTTTAATGCCAGGAGGTCAAATTAAACTCGCGTTTCTTCATTTCGATGAAGAAGCATTTCTTGTCGCGTAAAGACCTAACTACGTTGCATATTAATGCCAACGAGGTCAAATTAAGCTCCGTTTCTTCATTTCGCGTGGAAGAAAACCATCTGCTGATGCGATGAGACCTCTACGTTGCATTTTTCCAACTCTCCATTGAAGTCCAATTAAGCTCCGTTTCTTCATTTGTCAACCCAAGATATAGTTACCTTTTCCTTTTGGCATCCAATCATCTTCATTTGTGGGATCCGGATCGGGAACATTCTTATGAACCATGATATACGCATCGTTAGTAAACATACAAGCAGTTATGGTGGTCGACAACACCCAACAAATCGACTAATAAAAGCCAATCCAACATATCAATCAGTTCATATAAGGCATGGGAATAATGTGTTTCATCAAACTATAATCATCTAATCATAACAATCATATCCTAAATTCCTAGTCCTTCGACATAGGCAAATATCATTTTAATTAAACACATTAGGATAATTAAAAAGCTGATGATATAGATTTGAAAACATTATCCCCCTCAACCAATGACTCATTTTTGAAAAGTTTAAAAGCGCTGAAGTCATTGATTGAGTTTTCAATTATTTGAAACTCACGAATTAGATTGATTTTCAAGCAACTCATTTACCACCATTTTGAAAAACACCAAATATTTTTCGAAAAAATTTTAGACGGAAAAACATTTGTGTAGAAACAACGGAATCTTTTGACATGCTTTCCTTGTTTTGTTTTAGGATAAGTGCACGAATTTTAAAAATGGTTTAGCGCTAAACACTTTCCTTTCTTGAAGAACGGGTTGCTATCACGAAATAATAGCAAGCCATTTTTGGCGTAGATTCACCGATCGAAATAACGTAAGCCATATTTGAGACATGTTTTGAAAAAAATATTTACACCTTCTGCTCGAACTTCATCTATGGTCCCGTGCCATTATTGAATGACATTTCTAAGACCGTAGATGTTATCGATACCGAGAAGACATGTCTTTAGAAACAATATTTTTGGACTTTTCAAATTTCGATTTTTTTATGGGTTTTTGAAGGTTTTATAATTTTCTATTTTCTTTTTGTTGGTTTTATATTTTTGTATTTTGCCATTTGATGAATATATACAGGATAGAGTAGATGATATAGTTTAAGAAGATGATGATACGAAAGAGATAAGGATATTCTAGCAGCCCCATTGTAGAAGATAGAAATCATCATCCCTAAAACTTTCACCACCAAAGCTTCCGAGGCTCTTGAATTGAAGAAAGAAATTGAACCATCGAAAGTGAGACTTTGGCGGCTTCCCCCAAACCGAAAATATTTTAGGTGGCCGATTCAAAGCTTTCTTTCAAGCTTCCCAGCCAGGAGTGCACAAAGGCACACCATTATCATCGATCATCTTTGCTCCTTTTAAGAATAATCACCGTGATTCTTAGATTGAGGTTATATCATCCAAAAAGAACAACAACAACGTATCATCCCACATTTAAATAATCTTCAAATTCCTTTTCCTTTGAAGTCTGAAGCAATCCATTCCAAATGGTGTCAAGAGAACAATTCCCCAAGTAGTTGAATTGATGCGGTCTCTCTTTGTATAATGCTCAAGAACTCTCCGAATACACATCATGAGGGGAATGATTACCTCCCATGTTCATATTTTCTTCCCGATGATCGTGTATGAAGCTCAAGAACGGTACACCAATACCCAAGGAAAGAATAACCGATAACATTGAAGCTGGTAGAATCGATTATCTCTGCGGATGACAATCTCTGCAGGATGTCAACTCCGGAATAAGTGATTATATCTCGAATCACGATTAGCACTCAAGTGAGACCAAGCAGCATCAATGTACACAATCTCTACTTCTAAGTATTTATACATTTATCTCCCACGAATATGTCATACTTGTGTACCTCTTATCTTGAAACTTTCTCTTACATCACTTCCCTCACGTAGTTGGAATAATAACACTAAAGGCCTTGATGAGTAAAACCTTGAGTTTCTCTGCGGTCATGACATTTGTCTTCCGGGATATCTTCAATCACTTAGAAGAATTAAGTTCATCAAGTTTACTCGCTTTGTATTTAGATGTGTGTCTCCTTTTCCACTTCTGGTTTTGACACTTGAGAATCAAACTTAGCAGATAATAAACCCGTATACTAGAAATTTGTTAGAAGAACACTTGAACTCTTGTGAGAATCAACTCAACTGTGAGAAAGAATGTGAGCAAGTCTAATTGGGGATTAAATCGACTTTTCACTCTCCCCCAATTATGCTCTCCCCAAGCCAGACAATCTTTGATAAATGCCCGTTAAGAAGAAGTCTTTAAATAATCAAATGCAACTCGTCTTTAGTCTTCTAACATGTAGCGAGAAAATGTAGAAGGACTTCGACCTTCTTCAAGATTATCCAGTTGGGGAATAGATAGTTAACGTCTTCATCACACCAAAAAACATCCCAATTAACTTACATCTTGCAAATCCCCTTAACTAAAATCCCTCCCAATCAAACAAGAACAGAAAGATGTTCATCAAGGAAATCAGCAATCACCACGAAGCGAACACGAAATGGTAACACCAAGCAAGCAATCACATCAAACAAGAACAGAAGATCATTCGGGATCATCATGTTGATGTACGTGCATTAACCGTGAAGCACTTTTGTCGATAAACTCATCAATCCATGAAGATGTCAACCAACGTCTCTTAGAAACATCATGTGAAGATGACCGATAATAAAGCTCGGTTCTTACATGATTTTGGAGCCGTTTGACCATTTATTCTCAAATATCAATCAACCATGCAAAAATTCACACTTCTTCTCCCCCTCAAGAATTGCATACGGAGATGCCATTCTTGATTAAATAAGTGATTATCATCCAAATGTATTCTATTCACACTTCTCCCCATAAAATAGCACATGATGTCGCCATCTTCATTATATTGAGCAAGTGGAATAAAGTAATTAGCCACGATAGTCGGTTCACTTGATGACCAGAAGTGCATGGAAAAGTATGAAGCATGTTGATGAGAATGGTCATAATTGAGAAGATTTCTCTTTTTCAGAAGATAAAGCGAGCGTACACTTTTTCTTTTTCTTAAGTACTGAGGCTGAGCTGTTGTGTTCAAACGTCATAATCTCTCTCTTTTCAATCTCTTGGAAAAACTTGTAATCAACCCATTATCATTATGTAGGCTCTTTGTCGTGACAGCTGATGGAGAAAGCCCAATATGATGAATTTGACCTCTGAGTAAACTACCACGACTCGAGTGACTTAAACTTGCACATATGTAACAAAAGCGGTGCGATTTCCATTAGCATCTATAAGTACTCTCTATGTACTCTATACTCTTCAACCAACCAACCATCAAGTATAAGGCGTACATTACCTCTTGAAAATCCACAAGAATGTAACACGAGCACTACAACGTATCTCCTTAAAGTGATAGTTATTTTGAGGTGATATGAGCCCAATTCCCCCAAGTGGTAAAAGAAAAGGTAAAAGACACCCAACAATAACTAGATTTCCAAGTCTTTGTTTTTTATAAAGCTCAAACAAGGATCATGAAGAATATTCATCCAACCATCCCCGATACCTTCAGATACTAAGTACACTTGCTCGTGATATTTCACTTCAACCTCAAATGAATAATACTGATGCCCGTTGTCACATCTTCTGATTAAAAGCTCAAAACTAGCCTCCTTTGACGTTTTAAGAGATCTATGATAATGGTTTCATCCCGACCATGGTTAAAAGCACATAACCCTGTAAAACCAAGTAATAACCAAACTGCCACGACGAATATCCAAACACACATCCAATTCATGAAGTACACCCTTTTATCCCTTCTGAAGAAAACCGTAGCACCAAAGATCGAAAAGATCCAGTACACTTTCCTTTCTCGGAATAAATCTATGATCACGGATTTTTACAATTCTATGGTTTAAACCGAAATAGTTTCTTTCGAGTTTTACAAAACCAAGAAGAAACCGTAAGATAGATCCAGAAATGCACTTTACTTAAACCGGGATGTTTCCATTGTCACGGGATTTTACAAGTCTATGATTTAAACCGAGAAATAGATTCTTTCACGGGATTTTACAAAATCAAGACAAAACCGCAAACAATGTCAGCTTAAATGTGTTATGACAACTTTGGTTTCAGTGAATATCTGTTTTAGGGGAACATGCAGCGGTTCGTCAACGGTTCATTATCCAATATCATCAACATCATCCACCATCCAATAAACACATCGGCAAACACATCATTCACGCATTCGGCCATTAATGTTGTGACCTCTGGTGAAGTAAACCGATATACCAAACTTGATCATGAAGTAAATTCCCAGTTGTTACTTAAACTTGTACTAATCCGTGTGAAGAAGAAACGGTGTACCCAATGTACAAAACCTCTTGACATTCTCAACTGATTGAGACATACCGAAGTGAGTTGTATGTTGTGGTTAATCACAAGTAATTAAATAGCCAAGTCTTTATCACCCTCTATAAATGCCCAAACAAGTCATCTTCATGCGGAAGGGTAGAAAGAAGAAGGCGAAAATAAGTAAACAGCGCCCGAAAAACCTCACTTCAAGTTCAAACAAGAGACATAAATCTTACACCGCATGATCAGCGTTGTTCCAATAAAATTCAAGCTGTGACAGAATAACGTTAACCAAGACATGAACCACTTCAAAACAGTTTTTTTGGAGATAACATGAACCACTTCAAAACAGTTTTTTTGGAGATAACTTGAAAACAACAGTTTCGAAAGTCATACAAACCGCACCATAAAATCATATGAAAAACCGCTTAAAACCATGAAATAAACCACGAGAATCAACACAAACACAATAACCATGGCCCTAGTACCAATTGTAGGATCGAAATATTATTGTGTTGATGATTCGGGTGGTCTTGGATGATGAAAATACATGTTTATATAGTTAGAGAGAAAGAGATGAGAGGGAGTTTCTTGGTAGAGACGTGGTTCAACAAATGTAAGGTTAGATTAAAGAAAAGCTCCACCCCTTCCATGGATGGAAGGGGTATTTATAGTTACAAACATAACGACCTCCTATCGGCCTGTGGATCAGGTATACGATTGGGTAAGACCGTCCTTCCTCCACGGTATTACACTACGCTAATCTACGCTACAAACTAACTAATAAACTACTAAATAACGTAAATAACTACAAGTCTACGAGCTAAAATATGCTAGACCATAATTGGGGTGACCGACACTTTAATATGGAATTTCCAATTCCTAACAATATTCATCTTAGATATGTTTATGAAATATGCAAGCAATATGTAAAGAGTAAATAAGGAAAGAAATGATCAAACTACAACAAGTTATTTATAGTGGTTCGGTCTACAAGGACTCTTTTTCCTTGCCCTACTCCACTCCCCGAGTCTCACACTCGAGAGTTTAACTTCACTAGTCAACAAGCTCCTTTCAGGAGAAACCTTTACACTTCGCATACTATTTCTACACTAGCTAGATGTCGAAGTTCTTTCAAAGGGTACAACCACTCCCACACAAAATGTATTTTGAGGACTAAAATACTAACCACTCACACTCACAAGATTATGATGGTTTAATACAACAATGAAGTATGAATCAACACAAGATCATACAACACTAAACAACAAGACTTCCAACTTCTCGTTGGAAGCTTGAATGTGACTTGATCTTCTTTGCTACAAAAGAGATCACTAATATGATATGGCCGAGTTAGAAAGGTTAGAGAGAAGATATGTAAGAGAGTATGATGGAAAGGGATGAAAAACTACTTGGTTTGGCTTTGCTATTTATAGCCAAAACAATCAAGACACCACGGACGGTTGGACCCTTGAAAAGGGTTCCGTCCGCTTATATATTTTGGTATTAGGGTCTCACAAACAAGATATCAAGATCTTGCCAAAGTCAACCATATCTATGTTAGATTGTGTAAGATATGAAGAGTACAAATCTACACAAAATATATAATGAAATCTTCCAATGATTTTCATGATGCATCACATGATGTCATGTGTTGTTTTTCTATTTTAAGAAATATGCAAATACATAAGTAATGTTTAGTTTTAAGAAACTAAAACATTCTAAAACCTACTATCATACATTATGCTTAGACTCATATTAAGATATGATTAGTCACAATGTAAATGCTTAAATGATGAAGATATTGTTTGAAAAGCTTGTTTTAATATACATTAAAACTTGAGCTTCAGCTTTATGAAAATCAAATTTACTTTTATCGTTAACAAAACTTAGGTAAGATCAAAAATATAAATAGCGTTT